>JAATLQ010026313.1:0-81747 GCA_013421005.1 Heliconius erato x Heliconius himera | reverse complement strand
TGGATCGTTGTACATCATTCAAGTCAACCAGTTTTTGGATACTTCTCATAATAAAGATGAAATTAACTGTGATAATTCCCGCGGCAGTTCAACTTCTTACAAAATGAGATGAGACAGGGTGTGGTCTTTGGTCTATTAAGATTTATAATTTATTAACAATAAGAACACAAGAATTATAAATGCAACTTGTGTTTTTCGCAGGTTTAGATATTAGAGATAGCTTACTCAGCTCTTCTATCTTCGACTTATAGATACATTGTAAATTAAAATTAGAGCCGAACGTTCCACTTTGTCCAAATAGACCAGAAAAATCAACCGGGAAAACAGCCGAAAAATTGCTCATTTTACAAATCGGTATCGAACCTATAACTATCAAACTAAGCCAACAGTGATTAGAGTCGCCAAACGGCGATGTAGTATTAAATATTGACATCCTGTTATTTATTGCCCCGAATTCAACTTAACATCGAATTGTCAAGTAACATAAAATAATTTATTGCCGTTCTGTTGACTTTGGGCTTCTTCTATACATTATTAAGCAATCAGTCTTTTGTGTGAGTTTGAAGTATCTGACCTGATATTCGGTGATTGTGCGTTCGAATTCATACGTAAAAATATTTAAAATATTATATATATTTGTACCTAATCATGTATTACTATAGTTTCTCATTCTATTCCACATTTGGAAGACGCGTTAATAAGTTATTAATTATACATATATAGAGGTAGATATTTAAGAATATACTTAGATATTGATTTATTATACTGTCCTTCAAACGTACAGCAGGTAATCTCCTAAACCTATAGTGTACATACCTTGTATTTTATCACTTGTTATTTTCAAATTTTAATGAACCATCGTAATTTTTGGCATCCCATTTATCATAAACATCTAGGTCAGGAGTTTGCGAATTTTGGAGCCGTTTCAATTAAATAGGCATTGACGATTCCGTTACAGAGTTAAACTGCTAACATATTTCATATTAAGTATTATTTAATTTGTTCAATATTTTATTTTTCGCATACAAAAAATATGTGACTGTAACGCGGTGGTTGTGGGTTCGATCTCCTCCCGGGGGAATTGATTATTGTTTACCTAATATTTTTATTTCTACGCTGCTAGCTTTTTGCTTTAGCTGTTAAAAAATATACTTATCCTTCTTCAACCATATAAGAAAGAAATAACTAAATGTTTCATAGTTCTTTCTCCACTCTCCGCCCGTTTTAAAACCATTATTTTAAGCTACCTATAAATAGTAAAGACGCAGAAATCTAACTACATCATTTAAATATACATACCTAAAATCTAACAAAATGTATTTTATTTTCCAGGTAGTGCCGACAGCCCCGTGGCCAGCTACGGCTCAGCTAGCTCAGCTGACCGCCAGCGCGCGTTCGTCACCCCCACAGGACCCTGACGCACCCTTAAATCTAAGCAAGCAACGTTCCCCCTCCCCCGCACAGCAAGTGATGCTGCCACGATACATGCCATACCCCCCGATGGAAGAAAACAGCCCTTATATGAAGAAAGACGATGATTATAATACGGCGTGTAACAGTAAGTGTTTCATTTTTCAAATGTTAGTAAACTTAGTGGAGTACAAAGTGTTTTGTCACTAAATTTATTAATAAAATTAATGAGAGTTATGTATGCAAATAAATGAAATTATAATTAATGATACATACGTGTCATTAATTAAAATTTCATTTATTTTAAGTTTAAGAAAGTTGAATAATTTTTTTTTACATATAGGTATATATTTAATGCTAACAGCCTGATAAGCTAGTAGGACCTACTCTAGTAAAATGCCTACATTTTCTGTATAGTCTTTGAATTTTTTAAAAATATTTTCTTTAATGCATAGAGTATACACATCTCTCGTGAAATGAACGATAAGCAGAGTGATACATTTCTCCGTTCTGCAATTTCTCGTAATTTTGGAGATATTACTAGTTATTTCTGTATAAATCTACACTGGAATAGGTTTTTTTTTTAAAAATAACATTATTTAAATTTTTATATTGTTTTATTATTAGGATAATAATAATAAGTAAATCCTATAATAATCATAGTTTATATAGAGTTAACCTTCATAAACAGTATTAAATATTTTTTTGCACTAAAATGTAATCACAGTGACACAGTTTCAAGCTGAGACGCTATAATAAATATACACGTGGTGGGTTCAAATTATAAGGATAGGTTACATTAAATATAGAAGTGGTACAGGTTACTAAATTAAAAATAATTAAAAATAATAATTATTATAAAAATATATATTTATTATTTAAAAAAATCAGCTTCACGCTGTATCCCGCAAACAGCAGGGTAAGCAGAGGGAACCTAGTGTTGAGACACTCCGTTCTCCACTTTCCGCCGAATTCTGGAAACATTGCTTGTTGAGTGGCAGAACTCGACGTCGCGCTTTTCCTCAACACTAGAGCGAATAAATGAAAATATAAATTTAAATAAATATTATAATTCTTCGAGTGGGGATCAAACCTACAACCAGTTGCGTTTACACACTTTGCCCCTGCGCTCCCGACTGGCCTCATGATATTGTTACTCTTTATAAATATCTACATTAATGATGCACTTTATAAAAAAGTCTAAGAAAATGTCTTTTCATGTTCTTTTCCTATAGTTAAAATATATATTTTCTGTCGATAAAAATAAACAAATCACCGTCTAAACCAAGGTTAAAATCAGTTAAAAATTGCGGCCCAACATATTTTTAATTCCACATATCATTTCCATCATTTTTTTCCCTATGAATAAGTATTATGACGCGGGCAAACGTCACACACGCGCAAACGATCCAAAAATATTGAGACGGCTGTCTTATCAAATCATTTATTTGCCATTCAGATGAGTGTAGACAGTAGACACTGATAGTATGATACTTAGTATCAAGTAGAAATTTAAAAAAAATGTTGTCTAGAAATACCAAAATTATAAAAGTTATTATTAGATATGTCTATGCAATAAATATTTCAAGTCGATTTTTTGTTATATACAGGATGTTATTTTTCCAAAATAACATCAAAGCTTGTCCTTAAACAAGAAAACGCATTAAGCCCAACGTATATTTCACAACACGACACAAACCAAGACCTAGTTGTCAACTTATTCATTGAATCAATATTAATAACGCAAAATCCGCATTACGCAATGAAACGAAAATAAACAAGGATTTTAGATAAATTGACGCTTTCGCTGCGAAATGTGAAAACTGAGAAATGTTCCGTGTCGCCGCCAAACATTTTCATGTTAGTGTTTAATTGCTATATATAATTAATTCAGTTACACTGGAAAATTGCTATAATACGGGAAACATTATATAGGTCAAATAGTTAGTGTCCGGCTACATGCGCTGACGAACGGACGAACATTTGCGATTTACTTAACGAAACGATCGATCATTATTTTTTGGGTTCAATAGGGTTGGGAATCAATTGCCGTTTTTTTTTATAATTGAATTGATCAATTGTAATTGTGAAATTAGTGACTATATAGTTAGGTAAGTGTTCACAATGTCCGATTTTTGTAAATACATTATTTTATTGAGTCAATTAAAATACTGTATAGCTCATATTTTTTGCTTTACGCAAGAACATTGATGTAATCAATATCTGAAAAAAAAATCTATAATGTTTATCTGTAACGTTTTACTAACATTGATGTAATCAATGTCTGGAAAAAAAATATTGTTAGTTTTTTAATTTTACGTGTTAAAATTTGCAGGACAAGTGAGCTTTAGATATGTCTATAGCTAATAGGGTATGGCTTAGTTTTTAACTTGTCGTTACATACTACCTATTATATGTTTGGTGGCTGTAGCCAAAAATGCGTAATTAACGATCACTATTTTTTGTATATTTTTCTTTATCAATCAATGCTGAAAATATTTTACTAATTTAGCGTGGAAATTGTTGAACAACCAAAATTATACCGAATAATGTACAAAATGGCTGGCTTATGCCTTTACTTTAGTAAAAATAAAATAAAATGAAAGAAAAGAAAGTGGTTTTGGGTTCGATCCCATTGGAGGAAATTAATTATTTATTTAAATTTATATTTCCATTTCTTCGCTCTGGTGTTGAGACTAAAGCGTGTTCTGTCACTTAACACGTAATCCCTCCAAAATTCGACGGAAAGTGGGAAACAGAGTATCTTAACACTGGATTCTCTCTGCCTACCCTGCTATGTGCGGGACACAGCGTGAAGCTTTGCTTTGGTGGTTCCATATTATTTTTAGAAACAAACATTATTCATTTTATTTACATTAAAATAAAACATTTCAAACAATCAAAGAACAAATAGTACTAACGATACTTCAACAATTCTCTATTTATTGTAACCGAAATGCACTCTAAAAACTTTTTGTGTATTATTTAATGTAAATTATGATGCGAATAAATTTAATAGTGCACACTTTAAATAGTTGGCTCGGTCCCAAACCTAGATGGTTACAAAACTGGTGTCATTTGGTTTCCTCTAAAACAAGAGAATTGCAAGAAATATGGAATAGATGGCGCTCGACGCTTCCGCTGCCCGCCTTACGCGTATTTGCCAGCGAAAATGTATCCGTAATATATAAATGTCAGGTGGGAAAAATATGAGGACACGCCTAGACATTAATTAATAAAATAGAAAATTGAAATATAAAATTCTATTCTTTAAGATCATATACAAAGTCAAAGACTAGTAAATAAAATTAGTTACCACTAGATTTTCATGGGCGCTATCAATCAAAATGTGATGATTTCCTAAATAAAAACATAATTAAGATATTTCCCATATAATATATGATTATTAATAGTTTTATATACAACTAAAAAAATGTACCACTAAAGTTTCATGTTAAAAAAATGATATGAATAGATTTTTAGGCATATCGCCGTGAGCTTTCGATTTTATAACGAAAAAAAATATTATTACAGTTGTTTAATAAATAATTAATTATCAAACACTCTATTTTCAGTACTAATACCAAATAAATGAGTTAACATGATGGCTTTCACAAATCTTATTCGTTCACACATACACACCAGTACATACATCTGGTCTACTATTGGTCTGTGTACGTAGGATGTTATAAATTATCTAAGAGCGTGTCAAATTAATTCAAGGAATGCACTGTCTTTGAGAGGTCGATGTTTCCGCACTGTAGCTTATTAATTGTACGGACATTTGCCGTACAAAATGTCATTGGCGTTTTCTAAGGATATTTGATTAAATATTTTTTATACATATTTTCTTACATATGGCTAATATGCTTGAAAATGACGACATAATCCTCCCTAAAATTCTAAATGGATGTACCACATTCCATATCTCGGACTGAGAGAGCCAGCCAGTTCAGAATAGATCCATTCTTAATCTTTGTTTAACGATTGTTTTACAGCCGGCATTCACTGTTCGTGATAATTTATGGGCAAGCTTAGCGGGGCTTCCGATCGAATATTTTATAAATGCTAACATATGGTCTTATGCTCATACGAATAAAGACCACAACATTGTTGGTAACGTGACCCTAAAACGACACTACGCACAATAGTTACAGCCAAAATAGATAATGTAATTTAGGAAGTAAAATTTTTAAATTAAACTTGTAAATAACGGACTGTTAATATTAGATCAGTTAAGAAGCTTTTCTTTAGTATTTTAGAATTCTTATTCTACTTAACTGTGGATTTAACATTAAAATTAAATGACAACCGTCTAACTTTGCGTTTCAAATTTTCTAATAGCTAAAACTTTTCCCTATATAAATAAGATTTTGATTTAGGCAATGATTGTTGGAGATCTCTGTCGAGTTTGTGCGTCCCAATTCCCAGGCTCATTAGATTATGTTAAACAGTTGTAGTTTTTATGTTTATAGGTACGAGAAATTTTTGTCAACGCTTTTATTTATTATTATGATACGAAAATGATAAATGTTATATGTTAAACGACAAAAAAGTAATTGGATAACTTTCGTTATATATTTTTATTATTAATAGTTAGCTTACCTACCCATTTCTTCATTTCCAGCATCATCTTGGAACCAATCGCCACCGGAAGAATCAGAAAAAGCAAAGTTGATACGTCAGCCAAAACGCGACGAGGCCGGCAAACCTCACATTAAGAGACCAATGAATGCATTCATGGTTTGGGCCAAGGATGAGCGTCGTAAAATTCTAAAAGCATGTCCTGATATGCACAACTCAAATATATCCAAAATCCTCGGCGCGAGATGGAAGGCCATGTCCAATGCTGAGAAACAACCTTATTATGAAGAACAGTCGAGACTTTCCAAACTGCATATGGAAAAACACCCTGATTATAGGTAAGCTTGGTTATTTTAATTATTATATTATTGTCAGACTTTACTATTACTTTTTTTATATGTTATTTTATTCTTATTTACTTGTTTTTTTAGCGTCACGCTATAACTCGAAAATCAAGTGTATTGTGTATTAAGTGGATAATCTTGTTCACTTTCCACCCTATTTTTAAGATATTGCGACTTGTTACCAGAATGAGAAAATTAAACTAATTAATGGCCTAGAGTGGGAACCTACAACCGAGACGTTGACATTCAGAAGCTGTTCCTTAATAACTAACAATTTGTTCAATTTCAGGTACCGACCAAGACCAAAACGAACATGCATAGTAGACGGCAAGAAGATGCGGATATCGGAGTACAAGAACCTGATGCGCACGCGCCGGCAGGAGATGCGGCAGCTCTGGTGTCGCGACGGCGGCAGCGAGCTCAACTTCCTGCCGTCCTTGTCGAGCCCCGGACCCTCCAACTCCTCGCCTCCCCCGAACGGGGGGGGCTACATGAACTCGTTCTCCCCCCCGCTGTCGCCGGGGGGGGAGGATTGAGGAGCGGCGCGCGGCTGGCCCTACCCCCACGCCGCGCCCCTGTCCCTGCCCCCCACACACCACCCCTGGTAATACTACTGTGGTATTAAACATACGACTATATTATAAAAAATAAAAGATCATCCAGAAATTACAGTACGGTCGGCGAGTCGTGGCCGACTTGAAGGGGGGTTTTCTGAACTTTTGCATCATTCGCTCGGGAAGAAAGTAATCAAAAGTAAGAAAATCTTAAAATCTCACGACTCGTCGACCGACACACGTATTTCGTTATTATATTTAACTTATCACATTTGTGAGAAGGGGAAATATTATTTTTACACAAATTTCGTGTTTTAATATTTAGAAATATATATTTAGAAATGTATTGATTATCACGAAATTTAGAAACTACTGTCTGCCGCGTGTGACGTAATTTATTGGATGGCTTTTGAATTACTTCAAACGATAATTCTATAGTAAAGTTTATATTATAGTAATGTTCAGCTAATGGATAGTTGAAAATATAATATGTTACTATAGACTGTGAATTAAATTGATGAACTGCAGAATCTCTTTATGTAACTCGTCACAAAACAAATTGTTATTTGAAAAAGCTTACGTTTCCTGTCATTTATGTAAATTAAGTTTAAATAAGGACGTAAGTGTGATTTATTGACATTAAAAAGACAAAAACGATAAAAAATTAGGTATATCCCTAAATTTTTGCTTTTTATGAAAATCTTTTTACTGTTAAATTAATTATACAGATAGCACTTTGTTCTACATATTCATCGGCGTCAGTGTAAGATCTTATAACTGCTATTTTTTTTTCATTATTATTTCAAGAATCTCTGTCTAATGGTCGACTTAGAAGCCTGAGTCGTTACAACAGTACAATCTAATAACTTTTCAGATATTCGCTTTTAAGGCAGTTTTTTCTGTCTATTGTATTTTTTTTCTCAATTAGAAGGTCTTCCACTGACGCCTACGATATATGTTCTAAGACTAACGACTGTAAATGCCAGTGTCGCTCGGATCTCTCGTTTATAATATAAATAATAATTGAGATTATTCCATTAGAGAATTAAGATCTTATAATCATTTTCTGTTCTCGATACGTAAAGGGCGTGGAGTCTGCCAAAACGTATCCACTGATAGAATTTTAGAAAAGTGTACATAATAAGTTATATGGTATTGTTATATTTCATCTTTCAAATGTAAATATTTGCAAAACTCTGTAGATATATGCACGTATTCGATGTTGCTAGCTATCCGTAGATAGATTTAGATTAGATTTAAGCTAAAATGTTATTTAAGTATTAGCGTCTGGAGTTTAATTTTGTGTGGCCATGTGTAAATCTTAATAATAGGTAATCATTTTGTAGCTTAGGCGTAAGTGACTTAATGTATCAAACCAAAAACTTTGAAGCGGAATGCTTGAAAATTTATGTGTTTTGAACACAAAACTGTCGTGAAAAGCATAATATTTAACAGAATATAATACTCATTAGCAAAATCCGTACTTTATATTGTATTAGTGAGTAACAAACATGTCATAATGTCACAAGTTCTGTATAATCTATATTATGTGTAAGTCATTTATAATCTGTACCAGCCAGTGTTGAACACAAGATGGTGGTCAATTTGGATATTGTCAATTTTCTTTAATAAATAGAAATATTAGAATATTTCTATTTAGTAGACCCGCCGGACTGTGGGGGGAATAATAAAATCAAATATTCGCTTTATCAAATCGTGCAATTTATTAGTAGACGTTAGTATAAGTGGTAGTTTACGTTATCTACGTAACAGTAGTTAAAGTTAACGTTGTATAGCTTAGAGTTAATCAGGTTGGTGGGAGAAATGTCGTTGATTGCCATTTTTTTTTTGTTATTTATTTTTCTAATTGTATTCTTGTTTTCTCTTTGAACTGACAGCGAGGATTTGCCTTACTTACTTTTACATTTGATATCCTCGTTTTTATTAAAAAAAACTTTTTTTTAATTTCAAAGGCATATCCTCGCTATTATATTGTATGCCAGTAACATAATGTACTCGACGTGAATAGCTGTAGACGTATAAGCGTATAAATAAATTATTGTGTACGTGACTTAATCGAAATATGTAGAGTGTACTTCTTAGTAAATGTATAAGGGTTTAAGACAGTGACGTTAAATTATTTATTTCTTATGTTGATTCCCATTGTAAATACGCGATATATTAATTGTGAAAGTTAGTTGTGTTTATTTTATTAAAGATCGATAACTAATATGCGTTTCGCATAGATCTCGATCGATTCTCTTCTTTATATTTATTATCTGTGCCACTTTCGAAATAGATCTGTCATTCATTTTATATTATCATGTTCACACTACTTAAACTATATTCTTTAAAATATCGTACTTATAAAAATTATATGTTGTTATATTTTTTTATTGATTTAACTAAATTATTTTTTTTTCATCGATTAATATTATTTTGTTGTTTCCGCTGTACACAAATACGTAGATAGACATAGGTTTTAATACCTACAGGACACATTATTCAAAAATTGTGCCAAAACCCAAAAGTTTAATAAAAAGTAATTATAAAAAATGTTTTGTTTGTTTTATTTTTATTATCCACACCGAATGAAATGAACGAAGAATAAATAAAAAAACAATATTACTTTAAATACTTTTAATATTAATACTATAATATCAGAATAAAATCGGTACAAGTGATATGGCTACATTAGTTACAAAAATATATAACATTCATTTATATAGTCTGCCAAACTACTAAGTACAATGCAATTCATATACACGTATACAATATAAATATATAATAGAAAATAGCTGATATTTATTAAATATACACAAATGATATTATATTTTATTATACATAAAATATATAATTACTTGAGATTACGATAAACTACGCAGTAATGATGTTCAAGTATACATTTTCAATACATGCGCAATTCTACATGATTTCTTAAATAAACACAGTCAATTTTAATTTGTAAAGACTAATTAAGAATAAACTGCAATCTATTTTACCTGTGGAATATATGTAAATATATTCGAGAACTTTTAGAAAATACTGTCAGTTTGGGAAGAAGCTGCCTTTTTCAGTAATTTTCTTTATTTCACATTCAATAATTAAAAAAATCAGCTTCACGCTGATACTCGCTCACAGCAGGGTAGGCCGAGGGAACGTAGTGTTAAGACACTCCGGTCCAAACTTTTCGCCGGATTCCGGGGATATTGTGTGTTGAGTGACGAAACTCAACGCCTAGCTTTGCCTTGACGCCAGAGCGAGGAAATGAAAATATGAATTTAAATAAATATGTCATTTTCTCGAGTAGGAATCGAATCCACAACCAGTCGTGTTTACGGTCACACACTTGTGCCCATGCGCCACGACTGACACCCTCAATAAATAAACATAGTCACACCAAATTTTTCTCTTTTTATTTTAGCCTTATAGAGGCATGTGTGTTGCCAGTAAAATGCCAACAAATATAATGATGGATTAATTAAATCTACAATCGTCATATTTTTTTAATTATAAAGCATCTATCACATTAAACGAAATCAGTAGAGACAAACTATGTATAATTCACTATATTCTCCACTTTTGCATTTTATAAGCAAATTTATTCAGTAAGTGTAAATCGAACCAACCACCATGGTGCGGTCCCATAGTATTCTTCGCCAACAACAATTTCGCGGTATTGACATACATAATATAATCATTACATAAATATCATTAGATAAATGGTCATTTAGAATACTTCTATCATCACTAACGATTATATAATATTCTGAGTATTGTTTATACATAATAGGCCATTTCTATAACAAAAAAAAACTCGAATAAATTATACAAATAAAAAAATATTGTGCTAAAATAATAAATTATCTACAATTCAGGCTAAAATCATTCATAGATTAATAATAAAATAATGGCACTTGGAGTTATACAATTGTTTCGTTTGTAAGTCCCAATTATGAAAAAAAAACAGAAAACTTAATATGAACTTTAAATTAATCTTAAAATAACTAAACTATATTACGTATAAGTGTAAAAAAAACTATTCAAAAGCAATTAGTATGTAAATTTATTAATAAAGAAGAGGTTAATAAATTCAATAGCAATCATCCAATTCATCCAATAGCAATTATTAAAGTAAATTAAAAAAGTATGTCCTACCAAATAAAAAAAACAAACAAACGATACAAAATATTTTTTTTTTTAAAATGTGCTTTTAAAAAAATTTAAAGTTTGTACTATAAATTCGAACAAAACAAAATTTGTACATTGCACGTTAAATTAAATATACTAAGTAAATAAATCTTAAAACATATGGTGAAATATAGTCATGAAAATTTTTATTATTAATGTACCGCGTTAGTACCGCAGGCAGATAGAACCTAGTGTTAATATAATGGGCAAAAAGTGGAGAACGCAGTGTGCGTTCTCCACTTTTTGCCCATTATATAACTACTAAATTGCTGAAAAACAGTTTTACTGTAAATTTTTCATTTGTTCACGTTTTGTTTGTAGCAACATTTCTTATTAGGTACATAAGATAAAATATTGTTTCGAACAAAAGTAGGGCTATCATTTGAATGCACAAAATAACAAATTATTGCTTTTTAAATATCAAAAAAAAAGGATAATGTGTAACTAGCGCCGTATGTTTTTTTGAATGTAAAACATTTTTATTAATTATTGGATTTATTTTGTAAAAAATGTTATGTTATCAATTTAACATAAAATTTATTTTAGTATTTTTTTACATAACCATTTTAGTACACAAAACTTAACCCACTAAATTGGAAAAAAAAATCATATATACATAAATAGTAAAATTAATTTAACTAATTTACAAATTTGCATTCATCTGTTCAAACATCAAATAATAATTAAAAATGATCATATTAAATTCAAATAGGTGAAATATTTAATTTATAAGACTAGATGTAAGCTGCCAATTTTATTAAATTATATAAATATTATATTAAACTTAATATCAAATATAAAATATCAAATTTTATCATAAAAAACATTATGAATTATACAAATGTATTATTACACAAAAGAAATCAATTTTTCAGTTCATATGTTAAAAATAATATAAATCAATAACAAAAAATCTGAACAACAGAGCGTCCATTCTAAAAATTATAAAGATACTTACTTTAATATATTTTTATGTTACAGACAGACTGTGACAGAAGTCAGAAAAAAGTTATACAAAATTAGAAATCAGTAAAAAATTATAATAAAAATGAATATATTAACATCTTATTCATATTTTTGGTTAATTTTGTAATGAACATAAAAGAAAAAAATATATTATTTAAAAAAAATACAAAACAAAAATGTAACCGGCCATTTAATTCAGAAATAATGTAAATAACAACAATTCAAAATCTATATTGACTATTATACCAAAAATGCTAAGACAATAATTTAAAGTAAAAACTATATATATACACGGGCAGTCGTCCTAGTGTTACGGAATTTCATTCAAAGTCAAAAATTCTGACAGTATCAGAGGCTCAAGTATCTTCGGGTTATTCATACAAAATAATTAACTTGAAATTTACTAATCAAAGCCTTTGATCATATTTGAGCTGTCGTACAAATTTATAAACGAATGTAACATTGAAGTATATAATAATATTTATAGAGAGATATTCACGAAAACAAAGAAATAAACAAAAGAAAACACTTCCTTACAAAAAATATGGTATTTTATGCCTATTTCTCCATCTAAATTAAGTAAATATAAAAGAGAAGAGAGAGAGAGGTTTTATTTACCGAATTGGAATTTTGTCATTAATAATATATAAGAACATAACATCAATTTTTTCCTACCTATGGAAAAGTTTCCCGTTTTACGTCATGTGTTTCTGAACCCTAACATGAAGTAAACAGATACAAGATGTCTCAAAATGTTATTTAAAAGACTTCAAAACAAAATGAAGTTCCATAAGTGTTTTTTTTTCTAAATCGCATAACAAATTACATTCTAACATACAAATCCAATTTACATATATAATATAATATTATTGAAATTATTCAAATATTGAAAAAAAAAACAATTATTGGATACAACAAGATGGGCACAATTTAATTTTATTCAAATTAAGACACGCGCCATGAAATGTGTGGCCACATTTAAAAACCCAAAGTCCGCCATCTTGGATTAGCACTTCATTTTGCAATGGCAACCCGCAAAGACTGCAATCCATCATGTCGTTCATTGTCATAGCTATTAAAATATCATTTAATATGTTATTACCTTTTTGTATGGGTGAGCTTTTTGCGTATAACTTCTTTAAACCCCAATTCGGGGAGGTCCCGGCGACTGTTAGAGGTAACGCTGTGTTTCTTAGATTTCCATCGGATGAATTTAATAAAAGCTTTTGTATCTGTAAAAGTTTAAATATAAAACGTAATAAGTTCGTGGATATTTGTAATTTTTACAAATTCCAACGAGATTTGGAGGATTTGCTTGTTGAGTGGCGAAATTGAACGCCGAGATTTGACTCGTTACCAGAGGGAAGAAATAAAAATATTAAATAATTCGGTTCCCCAAGCGGAAGTCAAACCTACAACCGTTGCGTTTCCAGTCACACGCTTGTGTGCCCCGATGACGTCAACGACATCAACATGTTGGTACACTTTGTACCAACATGTTGATGCCGTTATGCCTTAAAAATACTATTATATATGTATGTTATACAATAAATAAATGATATTATAAAAAAATAAATGTTACACCTAGCAGGAACTTGCCTTAAATAGAAATATATGACTTAATCAAATCAGCTTCACGCTGTATCCCGCACACAGCAGGGTAGGCAGAGGGAACCTAGTGTTAAGACACCCCGTTTTCTGCCGAATTCTGGAGGCATTGCGTGTTGAGTGGCAGAACTCAACGCCGCGCTTAAGCTCGACACCAGAGCGTAGAAATGGAATTATAAATTTAAGTAAATATTACATTGTCAAAAAATAGACGTAATAAGCGTTATGAAATTTCATCACTGTTTAACTAGCGTTAACAGTGCTTGGACGGTATCTTAGATATACGTGTTCAAATATTATTATATTGGAAATATTTTATACAAAATTAATAATACAAAAGAAACAACAGCATTTTTTATCTTCACGCTGTATCCCGAATGTAGCAGGGTAAGCAGAGAGAACGTAGTGTTAAGAAACTCCCCATTTTCCTTCGAAAAAGAAAGTCTTGTTGAGAGAGCGAATAAATGAAAATATTAAATAATTAATTTCCCCGAGCGGGTATAGAACCAACAACCGTTGCGTTTACAGTTCCTGTGCTGTGTGACTGTATTTATTGTTTATATATATGTAATAAATAAACACTGTGCTGTATAACTGTATTTCTTGTTTATATATGTGTATTAAATAAATAAATTCTCACCTCAGTCCTAGCTTCTTCAAAATCATATGCACTATATATCGTATCAACTAATGGAATTACAAGAGTACTATCATACTTCTCAAACATATACACTAATAGGCAAGTATGATAAAATTTCATAGTTAACGCTCCCATTTTTATTAGACTTGCATGTTTTTCCATGACTTTTGTAGCGTTTTTTCCACCGACGGATTTTATAACTATTGACCCCAATTGGTCCCAGCTCAGCATATCTTTTACTGATATGTGCTCAAATTTTTTATTGCAATTTAAACAAATGTTTGCGTATAGAGTAGCGTATAGCTGTATCGCCCTGTCCCAAGTGTCCAAAGTAAATTGTGGTAGGAAAGAATGCAATAAAGTCTCGTCTAGCATTTGTAAAAGCACTCTCAAAACGTTTATCAAATCCTCGTTTCTTCGCAAGTACAAGATTTTCCGCCATAAGTAAGGCATTTTTTTGCACATCTCGTAACATTGCTCTTTTGTTTGACTCGACCATTGTTGTTCTATAAAATCGTCTATGAGTTCCGAAAATATCGGCATTTGACTCGTTCTTATATAAGGCAAGGGAAAACCGCATTCACAACCGATGCTTGAGTATTTTTGTGTTTTCAAATTCACCGCTATACAAGAATCCACAAAATATTTGTATAAAATTTCATCGTTTATTATGCAATTTATTAATTTAGATCTATTTTGAGCATTATTTAAGTACGTTAAAAATATATTATTCGGAACAAAAATCGATTCTTCGATTGAATCGATTGATTTGCAATATTTTTCCACAGATAACATTAGATCGTGAATTTCAATGATATCGATCGTAAAGTCATCAATGATCGAGTTTATATTTGTTTCTGATTCTTTATTGACAAGACTCAATCTAGCTTGCTGGTACAGCATTTTGCACACCTTATCCTTTTCTACAAGACTATTATCAATTTGTACAACATCGTTTTGGTCTTGACTAGATTCTTTAAAAACTATATCATTTTCTGTGACATTAACTGTATTATCTGTCTCATAATCGTCTCTCGGTATCCATTTTGGATATTTTTCATTTTCCTGTTTAACTTGGGGCGCTTCTTGCTTGTCAATGCTTAAGTGTTTCATTTTTTCTTCGAAATCCCCCCATTTCTCCCTTAACATTTTTTTACTAGTACTAAATTTATCAGACACTGTCACACTCAGCCCTTTTAGCGTCTGTAAAGCATCTGGTGGTCCAAAAATATTTTCATCGTTTTGTCTTTTTGTACTATCATTCAAAATTGTCTGTGTATACGTATTATCTACAACGTAAATTCCTGATTTCATTTGAGTTGCATCACTCACTTTCTGCTTCTCAAATTTTTCCATCAGTACTTCTAAGTTTTTTAGTATACCGTTATCTAATTTATCCTTTAAACCGACTAATATATGTAGCTTCGACGACGAACTATCAGAAAGGAGATAATCTCTGAACAAGGCACACATTTCCGCACACAACCTATATTTACCGTCAGCATAACATTTAATTAGAAATTTGTCTATTTTCGTAAATCTTAAAGTAACTAGAGAGCTATTAGCCAATCTAAGGTACACCATATCATAAAAAACTTTACATTCAACTATGTCGTTGTATTCATCAAACCACACAGTATTGTCTACATTTTGAACATTTAGAAAAAATAATGAGTTTCTGCTATATGAAAATATAGCATCGTTTAGAGTGTATATTTTAGAAAAGTTAACGGATTGACCGTTATCGTTTCTCGAGTCGTTGAAATTGATTTTTTCCGTTTCATAAGTTTCTTTGGTAATTACTTTCATTGGATGATTGGCTAACACGTGTTTGAATTGGTGCGTTCTTCTGACCATACCATCTACGCTTGCTTCCCATAGTCTTGACGACGGTCTCGCACAAAATAGTACTATATTTGCAAATTCTTCTCCTACAGTAAATCTGGCGTCATCATCGACAATATTATATTTCCTAACCTCAGTAAAATCTGGCTGAGTATTTTCTACGGAACCATTCGTTAAAGGTTGTTCTATATATGCAAAGCACGCCCCAAATTCACCGTCCCTTAATTTTTGACCGATTTGTCGATATTGTTCTTGGGTGGTATTACAAATGTAACATCTTGTCAATGTTGATACAAGTAGCATACATTCCTTAGCGTCGAGTTGGCAAACTCGCGAGTCTAAACTCATTATAGTTTGGGAGGAACTCTGAAACATTCTTTTCGCCTGAAAGCACGTAAAAAATAATTAGTTTAATAATAATATAGAACTAAAATAACCTAGGCCGTCGTGGCGCGTGGCCGTTGTGGGTTCGATTCCCACTTGAAAGAATGAATTATTTAATATTTTCATTTCCTCACTCTGGTGACAAGACAAAGCTTTTCCACTCAGCACGAATACAGGATTAATCATAAAAATTATGTCTCGAAATAAACTTTTATTTGCCGGTTGAAGAAGGTGAAGGTGAGAATTTTAATATAAGAGTATTTAATTTTATTCATAATGTTTTGTATTCTAAAAAACAAAACGTTTGATTTGGTATCTATAACAAGCACTATTTTTACAAGATATTAAGAATTAAGCTAATATTAATTTGCACGGTAGACAATTTCCAGAACATAATTTTATTTAGTTCTTTAGAAGTAAATAAAATCTTGTGAACAGCAAAATTCGTCAAAATATACGTATCTTCTTTTTTGCTTAAAATACAAAAATGCAAAAAGACACTATTAATTTTATTCAATACCACACATTTCTTTTTATTTTTATCATCATCTCCTCGAGTTTTTTGGAGACACTTTGTGCCCCAGCGCGACGACTGGCCTCGTTCATTACACAAATATACATAACAAAATTAAGTTCACTTAATTCATTATTATTACTTAACATTAATATAACGTTTTTATATTAAAACAATACTCACAATAAAATTCTGCAGCTGTAAAATAGAAACTTTGCCTACATCGTCACCAGTTATCAACATATTTGACGTCCACACCATCGCAGTGACCTCGTTCCCTTGATGTTCTTTAGACGAGGTCGTGGAAAAATTACCGCTAAGTGTCTGTTCACATTCAGTTACTGTGACAATACCTTTGCCGTTTGCAAACCCTATGTGTTTCTCGTCGCTTGATATTGCTAGACGAGTTATGGGACCATCCTAGAAAACAATTTGGGAAAGTTGTTGTTATATTAATAGTTAGCAGTCGAACCACCATGGGAGCTACAGGAGGAAGTGCTCGCCAAATTTACGCATTTCTTGCAAATGAGCGGACGCCAAGTGAGCAACCATGGGCAGAGGACCATGGAGGAGTGAGAGAGAAGAGCGGACAAAGCCCTGATCCGGCGAAAGAGAGAGGACCTGGGGTTCCCGGCGGCAGACCTGGCGACGGTGGAGGCAGTCCGTCGCTACTTTGAGCGATGGGCCAAAAGAGACTATTTGGAGTCCTAACGTCCAGGCGGATGCTGGCACTGACGGGGCACGGTTGCTTCGGCAAATAAGTGCATCGGATTGCACGTCGGAAGATGTTACCGGTGTGCCATGAATGTGGTGCCTCCGATAATTCGGCGCATCACACTCTTTGCGGGAATGCTCCAATTCCCCTTACTGAAGAGGAGTTACTGCAGGAGAATCATAGTGATACTCTTGCAAGTCATCGAGGTTGCGGTTGGCTAAATTTAAAAGCTTCTAATCTACCTAAAATATATATAAAGCGTTATATATATAAGGTGTATAAATAATAAAAAAATACAATTACTAAAGTAAAATATAATATTAATAGTTTTAAACATTTTTAAATGTTACTAAGCGTTAGAGTTGAGTCCCGCTTTAAGTTTTTATGTTTTCTAAATATAAAATATTTATAGGTACATTTTATATTTAGAAAACATAAAAAGGTAAGTAAAGTGGGTAATATCAAATTATATATAGACTTACTTTACTTGGAATAAGCTGGACAAATTCGCATGGCCATCTATTAAATACGTAAATACCTCCACTGGTCGCTCCAAAAGCTATTAATGTCCTTGATACATCAAAGCATGTGTACTGAAACATAAGGGAGGATTCAAACTGTTGTGCCGGTAATTCTATTTTTCTCAGGCTGTTAGTATATTAATTTTTATTAGAAATAACCATATATTGAGGGCAGTCGAGTCATGATTGTAGGAATGCCCATTATTTCTCATAAAAGAATGTTTTATTAGTTTGAGATGGGACTGAAAACTAACCGTAACTGTCATTATAAAACTGCTTAGCATACCATGGATCCACTTTGTGAGTGGTTTAGACATTAGGTATAACTATAAATTAAAAATTTTAAATCCCTCCACACAAAAAAAAACTAAAAAATAGCTACATTTTTAATTTTTTTGTTTGATTCTTGTTAAATATTATGTTATTATTTTATTTATCTGTGAGAATTAGTAACATTATTAAACTAATGAAATCTTAATTTAATTAATATTATTAATATTATTTTTTGGCCAATTAGTATTTTAGTTTAGCCAATGTTAGGATTTTGAAATAAATAAAAATATATTAAAATATTTCATTCCTCTGAATAAGAATCAAACAACTATCACATTTACAATAGCATACTTGTGCCTCTAGGCCTCAACAACAAAAAAAATATTCTTTTTTATTACACAAGTTACAAGTCTTAACCAACACTAAATTCAAAATGACTCTACTAGTGTTCTGATGATAATTATGTTAAGCAAACTATAGAAAGATTTTACTGTCATATCTTATAAACCCTATTAGTTATACTGCAAACAAAATAGGTCTAAATATATAATTTCTGGTCAGTTTGTTCAGAAGTTTGAAATAATTAAAATTAAAAAATATATATGAGTCTGGTGTCGCCCAACAGCACAAAGGTGTTACTGTAACTCAATAATTGTGGGTTTGATCTTCACTCAAAGAAATGAATCACCATTTATTCATATTTTCATGTCTTCTCTTTGGGACCAAAGAAAAAAGCCCAGTACTGATTTCTAACACTCAACAATGCCTCAAAGAATTTGGTGAAAAATGAGGATGAAGAAAATCGATCTTAGCACTAGGTTCCCTATTTTTTTTATATATATAATTTAGATAATGATGTATGTTAATAAAAGAAGTTATGTTATGCATTTTTTAGGGTTATGCTTAATCCAACATGTACAGTACACATATAAATAATAAAAGACTCTGTTTTTTTAACATTCTATCTTAATTCAAGACATTGCATGTGAATCTCCCACAGATCTCAATATCACATTTTGTGGTAGTAATAAGATAATGCAAAATTGTATTCTCCGAATGGGGATTGAACCCACAACCATTGGTATAAAATGATATAAGGGTATTCTACAGAAAAAAAGAAATGATAAAAATAGATCTTTAAAAGTACGAAATTAACACTTTATATTATTTTTATTTATAATTTTTCAAAATTGGTTGACGCCATAATTTGAAAGAAGTTTCATATGCTATAATATAATATTATGTATGAACATACAATAAGGTCCTAAGACATAATTACTAGACGAAATAATATTTGAACAAGTGCCAAAGCCAATTTCTACTAACCTTTATGCGTTGTATATTTTTAATAGGATAATTTACAGTTTCAGTGATATCTGGGAGTTCTTGTAAAATATAAGGTGGGATTTTAAGGCAAGACATGTTTAATAGCACATTTTCTAATATAAAATTTAATATAAAATAGTGCACTAGCTTGACAAAATAAACATTAGTGAAGGCTAAGCCGATTTACTGATTTGACAATGACATTAGAGCTATTTGACATATTCATCAATAGACAATGTCATCGGAAAGTCAGAAATATAGATAACGAATTTAACAGAAAAATATTAAAATGTCTATAGCGTTCAAAAAAAAAATTATAGATAAAGTATAATTAATATATTTTAATAGATATAATTAATAATATTAATATGTGAGGTCAATCGTGGCGCAAGGGCTAAAGTGTGATTGTAAACGCGATTGGCTGTGGGTTCGATCCTTACTCGAGGAAATGGAATATTTATTTGTTTTAAATTAAATTATTTTGAATAATTCTAAATATACGCGATTAATCCGGTGTTCAGATTAATCTGGGGTTTAATTTCATTTAAATGAAACTATTTTCACCGGATCGTGAATCACAAAACATCGTGAAAATCAAAGAACTTATTATTTATTTATATTTATATAGGCGCGCAAGCAATATCTCCAGAATTCGGCGGAAAGTGGTAAACGAAGTCGGCAGACGTTGTATCATCTTCAATGAGCCATCGGATCCATCACCCACGCTCTTCTTACTCAATCGCCCCGCTAAATTTAAAATCATTCAAACGCAAACCATATTTTCATCGTTGCCGATCACTGGTCATCCTCGAACTTAGTGGTTTGGAACCATTGTTATAGATGTCCTTGTAACATAAACATTCCAATTTCATTAGAGAAAATGATCGAAAACTTTCCACCACCTGAGACATCTTTCTAAAAACTTTGAAGTCTCAAACCCACCACACCAAAAGGCAACATACAGTCCGCTTATTCTACAAATAGTAATTCAAAAAATCAGGACACTACGCGTATATATAACAAAAAAAACTGACTGACTGTCACGGTCTGCCGTAAAGCGTTCATAACTTCAGATTTCCAAAATATATTTTTTGATACTAAAATTATTTGTGAGCATCGTGAAAATCTAAGATTTCATAAGTGTTTTAAAGCAATATATTAATTGAATTAAAAAATTAAGAGGAGATACTGAAAATTACCTTTTGACCAAGATACAATTCATGGCTCTAACTTAGTTCCATCCCAAAATGATTTTACTATTAACGATGAGTTTTAATTATTTGAGATAACTTATAAAAGTATTTTAAAGGCTTATTATTGAATTTATATTGCTCTGAACTTTTAAAGTTGAGTTAATATAAATTTAATGGGAATTAGGTATATTTAGAAAAATAAAACAAAGAATTTGTATATTTCATTTATTGAATAGGATATATAGAATATTGTATTTTAGACTTATTTTACGGTAAATAAGATTATATTCGTTCATTCGGTGCAACATTTTGGCACTTTTAGAAATATTGCCAAAATTTTCTACACAATCTTTCTGTATACATAGATATATAGTTTTCAAAAAAGTACAATTACGTCATTGCTGCATACAATCATCAACATGACGAATAATTCACGAACATATTTAACTAATAAGTACTTAAATTTAGGCATGAATTATAGAAATAAAAATTATAATTATTATATTTGCTATATTTTGGTATTTAGGTACATTAGTATTTATTTTCATAATACTTTTAGTATTACCGAAACGGAGTCTATACTGATATCATTTTCTGCTACACACTGATATGTACCATCCTGTTTTCGGTTTAGATTTTGTAAAACCAGGTCTAATCTGCCCGAGCCGCTAAAATATAAAAAAAAGTTAATGGGTAATTTTATTTGAATGTTTTATTTAGTGTTTTATATGTGACTGGCCTTTAGATCTATAAGTATTTAACTTAGCAGCTTAATTTGACTGTAAAGTTTGTGAGTTTAATAATATCTATACAGAGAGAAATAAAATTTAACAAAATATTTTTGCATACTTAAGTTACGAATAAGTATACATACTATAGTACAATTACCATCTAGCTTAGACTTGTTTATATACACAATTGAATAAATTTTGTTAAAAAAATAATAAAGTAAAAAAAAAAAAATTAAGTATAGTTGATATGTATCATGAATTAACACTAGGTTCCCTCTGCCTACCCTGCAGTGTGCGGGATACAGCGTGAAGCTGGATCATGAATCATGATGATATGACACTCAAGTCGTGTTTACAGCCACACGCTTATACCCATGCACCACGACTGGCCTCTAGCGATGGCATCTCTTTGTAATATATTTATTGTTATTTAATTATAATATTTAATTAATATTTCTATGATTATGTTAAGTTTTTCGATACTTACGTCAGAAGTACAGTAGTTTTAAAGTGAGATGTAATGTACTGCCATCTCGTAGAAGGAACAGGGTTGCCATATTTTATGTTACATGGTAACACTATAGTCGTACCTGTTTTAACTGACAATGTTTCCCATTGCAAGCGTTCTATATATACGGGTACTAAAAATACAAATACAAAAATCAATATATACTTTAATATTCCTACAATATAAATCAATATATATTTTTTAAACCGCTTCTTGTATAACCGGATCAGTGAATATATTGTAAACAGATTAACTCGTATATACATATTTTGCAAAGAAGTTAAGTTCAAAAATATCAAGAAAAGCAAAACTTAAAAGTCTTTTCTAAGAAAATGACATGAAGCTTTATCGATTGGGAGAATAACGTTGTATTTCATTTATTTTGTTAAGTGCAGTATAATTAGTTGTTTTACGTTTATCTTTAACGTTATTTTGATATTAAATTCTATGAGAATGCAGCCAGATACTTTATCTAGAAGATTAATAATTTAATTTTCACACGTTTACAACATTTCAATCACGACTTATTTTATTTGACGAACAATGCTTTATAGAGAACCTATTGTTAAGTCATTCCGTTCTCCACTCTCTGCAAGAATTCGAGACATTGTTTGTTGAGTATCGAAGCTCGAGCTGCTTTTTTACTAATAACTTATTTATTAAAATATATTAATATTTTCAAAGCGATATTATCGACTCACCTAAGACATTTAAACTCACTGTTCTTGTCGCACGTCCCATGTCGTTCTCAGCTATGCAATGATACATTCCCGAATCGTGCAAGCCAGCAAGAAACCTTTAAAAATATTTATTTCTATCTAAGAGATATATGTTAACATTATTATTGTACTGCATATAAAACAATAGCAGCTTTACATTTTTTAACCATTTTCATAATGTTTATTAGAAGACAATAAAATGAATGATACGATTTAGAGTTTATAATTTACTCATCCACAGACTCAAAGTCCTTAATCGAGCGATAGAGAAAATTATGTTTTGATACTTCTTTAGGCAATGGAATCCGTAGACGTATGAAGGTTATCGACATAGCTCTCAAAATCTGCAAGTAGAAAGCGCATGTGTTCGGAGGACCGACAACTGATGAAGCAGAATGGTCCTCGAATGGCGACCACGTCTCGCCAAAGGAGCACAGGCCGCCCTCTAACCAGACAGACTGACGACCCAAAGACAGCAGGTATTCGCTGGATCTAAGAGGCGTTTTAACCGAACTGGACTTCAAAAGGCTGATAGCTGGATGGATCGATAGAATTTACTCATGAGTGCGGTTTCAATTTACAACAATTTTAATTTATGATTACTTTTTATATGACCTGGGATTTTTAAGCCTCTTTCATATTACCATGTTATTCTTAGGAAGGTAACGTCATTTTCCAGAGTTCACTCAATAAGAGCCAGTTTTATGACAAAACTTGATGTCGCCTTTTCTTCACATTATCGATAAAACGTAGATTACTTATATATTTTTCTTGAATAATATTTGAAAGCATAAACGCGTTTATCCCAGCATATCTCAACAGTCTCTTTGATGTAACTTCAAATAATTGTTTTGAATTACCATTATTTGATATATGACGAATTTACCTGTGAGTGTGCCTGTCGTCTGTGACATGACGGTCGTCGAAAGCGATAATAACGTCGTCTTGGTACATATCCCAGTATACTTCGGCTTTAGGCACAGCATCCACATCACATGGAAATTCAACTAGATCACCAACTACAGCAATTTTACTTTCATCACCATTTTTGATCGTTGGTGCATCTGTAATAATAAAATAAAATTAGCTTCACGCTGTATCCCGCAAATAGCACGATAGCTTGAGGGAACCTATATTATATATTATGACTTGTGCCTCTGCGCCACGACGGCCTCTAATAACAAAGAAAATGCGCAAAATTTCATTTCAAAACAGCCAATATAAATAAATAATATTAATAACGTCGTCTTTGGCCTTAGGCACAGCATCCACATCACATGGAAATTCAACTAGATCACCAACTAGAGGAATTTTATTTTTATCGCCATTTTCAGACGTCAGATATTCTATATCCGCACCATGGTCGCGTCGATGAGATGAAACAAAATCTATTTAACAAAAACTTGAAAAAAAAAAATTGTATACACGTACATTGCACTTTCACTGCTACTTCTCTATCAACAATTCCTAGCAAGTTAACTGCTTCACAAACATAAAAGCCTCCATGATTTGTATCAGCGGACGATATTTTCAAAGACTTTCCTTCAACATATACGCCATCTGGAAGGCTGTCGAGGTCCCCATCTCTAGATTTGTATTTCCATGTTACTTCCGGTATTGGTATACCTTTTAAAACACTGTAACGATATTTGTTATTTATTTTTTGACATTTTTTTGTTGTAAATCCTACCTATTAAAATAATTTATTCATATTTTAGTTATTAGATATAAATTCCTATAAAATTATTTGACATTATTTAAGTATATTATAATACACAGTGATATATTGACATTAGAATTTAGTCTCAGCATATTTAGAAATTTACATACGTGCACGTTTGTTCTGTCCAATCACCAGGTTTTAAAATTACTTCTGATTTTTGAACCTTTATTTCGGGTGGTTCTAAAAAGTAAAAAAATATTTTTATTTGTTATTTACAATACTAAATTTTATATTCTATTAATTACAAACTGCGTTGAAGACACAGGCTAACTTAATACGATGATTGAATGGGGTCAAATGTTCAAATCAATTTATCGATGAAGGCTATTTAACATTACATTATGAATAATAAGAGTGGAATGACAATAAAAAAAAATACGGCTTGAGAGCTTCTTTTGCGTATTGTGTACTATTGGCTATTTGTATTTAGCTAAAGGGGCAAAATCGAAAGTAAAACTGTCATAAAATTATGAAATATATCTTTACCTAATCCACTTATATACACATTTGCTATATAACTTCGGCTCTCTACAAAATTTGATATAATGCACTTATATTCTCCAGTTTGTTCCATATTCATATTTTTAATTATTAATATATGCTCTTCCGGTATTATTTGAATATTCTCTTCGTCTTCTATCAACGTATCGTTGTGGTACCATTTAGTTTCTGCATCCGGATATGCATTTGCTTCACAATGTAATTCCCCTTCATTGCCATATTCAATTGTGGTATCTAAAAAAAATTTTAAAAATAAATATCTATATGGTTGAAATTTTAAATGATTTGAAATGTTTGAACATTTTTGAGATAATATTTTACGCACAAAGCGTGACTGTAAAACTGACTGGTTGTGGGTTCGATCCCCACTGGAGACAAAGCGCGGCGTTGAGTCCTGCCACTCAACACGCAATGCCTCCAGACTTCGGCAGAAAGTTGGGAACAGAGTGTCTTAATACTAGGTTCCCTCTGCCTACCCTGCTTTGTGCGGGATACACCGTGAAACTGACTTATTTATTTTATGTATATAGAAATAGGTATATATACGCTCACGCTATATCTCGCACATAGCAGAGTAGGCAGGGGGAATCTGAAAATCCCTCTCTCTGGGAATTCGAATCGGAATCGAACTCACAACCTGCCGCCTGCACGACGATCCGCCTCAGCTAGGTAACATAAATTTTATAAATTTACATATAAGTAATTATTTTTACCTGTTGGATACTGAATAATGTCGAAACTAAAAGTTCGATTGACATACAAATCAATAGAATACGCGTCTTCTCCTTCAGCATTTTTACATTTACAAAATATTGTGGTATTGCGAGTTACATTCGCAATAGAAACGTAGCTTATATAGGTGGAAGGTATTATCAACAGTGCACTCTGGAAACAGATAAAAAAATATAATATATATATTTTTTAATAATTAAATAATAAATGAAAACACACACACACATTACACACACACGTAGATTTCTTTAGGTTGTCTGTTATCACATGTATTTTTTTGTATTAGTTATCATTCATTCAATGCTTTAGGCATTAAAACAGGCAGATAAAAAATTATGTGAATCATTTACAGCATTTTAGTTATTTGTTTTATCTTTGAGATTTCCCCATTTTTTTTGAGTAGGCGGAGATAATTTAATCACGTCAAATTAATTACGTCGTTTCCACAAATTGTGGATATACAAATCAAAATAAATTGCATATGACGAAATTCAGAAAAAAACATCCGAATAAAAATCTATATTTTTATTATATTTAATCTGCTACCTAATATTTAGACCTAATTTTTTTAAGGTAAGCAGCGGAAATCAACGCCACGCTTTATATAGCCAGAGCGGAAAAATTAAAATTGAACACAATATGTATATTATTGAATTGATCGAATCATAATCATTAACATTTACAGTCAGATGTGTCCACTATAAGTCATATTCGACTACTATAAATATGACCTTTTAAGAAAAAATATAAGAAAATTGAACAAAGCAGGATTTGAAACCGCTGGCAATTGTTCAAGCGCTCTGACCACTAAGCCATACGCTATACGCTTATACATTTCTTACAATTCGTATGTTATTACTTCAACATATTTTTTATGCAGGTATAATAAGTGTGGATTAACGTTTAAAAAATGATAGATACTGTATCCACTACTTTATTGGAAACTATATTATTAATTACTTATTCATATAAAATCAGCTTCACGCTGTATCCCGCACACAGCAGGGTAGGCAGAGGGAACCTAGTGTTAAGACACTCTGTTCCCCGCTTTCTGCCGAATTCTGGAGGCATTGCGTGTTGAGTGGCAGAACTCAACGCCGCGCTTAACCTCGACACCAGAGCGAAGAAATGGAAATATAAATTTAAATAAATATTTCATCTCCTCGAGTGGGAATCGAACCCACAACCAGTCGGCTTTTCAGTCACACCTCGTGCCGCTGCGTCACGACTGGCCTCTTACTTCATATAAAATATTGTATTAAATACATACTTCAGATGGTAATGTCACTCCAGCATCATCTTCCCACCAGATCTCGGGCTTGGGATAGCTGTTCACTTTGCAAGCAGTTCTGTAACTTGTGCCAAAGTCAACTAAAGGTGGTTCTTGTACAAATATATTTGCTTCTGGTTTTGACCATTTCGAAGAGGAAACTGTTATTAAAGGAATTATAATAAAATATTTTTTAATTTTTTAAATGTGTTAAAAGTATTTTTTATATCTATACAAATACTGTAATGTCCTAACACTTGGTTCTCTCTGCCTACCCTTTTAAAGGAGGGATACAGCGTAAAGCTGAAAATCATCAATCATACGCAATTTGATGATTTTCAATTGACCATTCTAGTAAGTTATAAGTTTTTATGTAGTAAGTCATAAGTAAACACTATCCAAGTAGTTATAAGTTGTTAAATTTTTATATGCCAACGGTCATTTTTTATGATTTTGGTACCATATCTAAAAAGGCAAAAACGCAACCCTTAAAGGATCACTTTGTTGTGCGTCTGTTCTGAAAGTTTATCTCGAGATCGCGTAAAGGTATCAAAGTTAAATTAATATCACATATAAGAAGTCAACGCTGTCAAAATATACAAGTATTTATGCGAGTATTTTTGTCATCATCACTTTAAATGAAAGCAAAGTTTTAACTACGCTACTAAAGCCCAATGCAATTAAAACAAAAGAAATTTTGCCAAAAATAAAAAAGTGATTTTTTCAAACAAAATAAATAAATAAAATTATCTTTGTA
This sequence comes from Heliconius erato x Heliconius himera, assembly GCA_013421005.1. NCBI lineage: Eukaryota > Metazoa > Arthropoda > Insecta > Lepidoptera > Nymphalidae > Heliconius > Heliconius erato x Heliconius himera. Next base: position 53,738 of record JAATLQ010026313.1, on the reverse strand, counting down.
AAATAAAACACCATTTGTTAAGAATGACGCACACAGACATTAACCTATCAAAGCGATAACACCGCACATTCACGACGTCGAGTTGTAGGTATTGGCGAGGAAGTTGAACGTAGTTTAGTAATTGCGTAAAATAGTACAATAGATTTCCCTTTCTCGTTCTGATATGGTTTTTAAGAATGAAAGTGGCAGATCGGCAAAGCTTAGTAGTATTTTTGTAGTAGTAGGTGCTTACGTAATTGATATCTATTTCTAAACTTCGTCACACGAAATACAGTACGGATAAAAATCGTAAATTGAAAAAAAAATCCAACGTCTAAACCGTTGACGAATGTTGATAATTTTTTTTAGGTATAGGTTTGAAACATTTTATTCTATATGCTGGCTGCTCCCGTAAAAGGAACGCAGACGATTCCACCTTTTCCTTTGCTGCATGTTGTATTAAATTCGTCGTAGTAAGAACTTAAAATATAAGTAAAGGAAAAAAATCACATAGTGAAAAATTATAGGAATTTCATAGAAAAAATCATTACAAATTTATAAATGTATCTAGTTATAATTATACGGCTATAACTACATAGAGTACATTATACGGCTATAACTATCCCGTTGACGAATGAGTATGAAATTTACATTTTTATTACAAATTCACTTCCAAATGTAGATTAAATTGTGCATTCCTGAAATTAGTACGGAACACTCGGTGGGCGAGTCCCTCTCACACTTGACCGTTTCTAAAAACTAAATACAATATTACCTATTAATTGAGGTTGCAATAGAGGAGTTTCACCACTTATCTCTTGATAATTTATTTTGTCGCGACATGTTACCTGAAGGAACAATAATTATAATAAATATAATAATGATTAGATAACTAAACATAAATTTCTTTATCAATTACAAAAAGTAGTTCAATTATTGCATATGCAAACAAAAAATATTTTTAAAAGCAAGCAGCGTGGCTGTGTGAGCAAGTGAACTGTGGAGGCACTAGGTTAATTATTATTTTGTAGGACTTCCAATAAGTGCAATAACTGCAATCTACTAGAAACCTGTTTTTAATACTATTGTTGCACAGTTAAAGAAAAAAGATTGTAAGTCACTTTTAGTAACTAAAAAAAATACAAAAGAAATCAATGGCTTCTAAAATCAAAATAAATATATTTTTTTAAAATAAGTATTCAACGATTTAGCTAATATTATAGTTATCTAATTTTAGCCTCATGCTGGATCCGGTGCCCCGCATATATATCAGGGTAGGCAGTTTTATTAACATTAATGCACCAAATCCGTTCTCCACGTTACCACCCAATTTCCAAATATTGTATGTTGATTGGCGGAACTTAACGCCGAATTTTGTCTACTAGTGCGAGGAAATTAAATTAAATTAAATATTTTAATCATTCCCCCGAGTGAGGATAGAATAAAGACGAAGAATCCACAATCACTGCGTATACAGTCCTCAGAGTTGTCTGAAGCTCTACTATTTCCTATAAATCATTGTTGAAGAATAATGACGGAATAACTGTTAATATTTAAATAAGTAAAAAAAACTTACTATCACTCTAAAAGTTGATTCAAGTGTTATAAATATGTTTGCCACAACATAAAAACCATTTTTTGCTTCTAAATGGTAAAATTCTAATTTTACTGGTATTGCTGTGTTCTCTTGTAAGTGCACAGATATTAATTCAATACTTGAAACGTCCGGAAGAGATACCAACATGAAGCTTTTAATACCTAAAGATATATAAATACCATAAGAGATATAGTACAGTAGTAGTAGTAGTGAGACCAGTCGTGGCGCAGGGGCGCAAAGTGTGACTGTAAAACTGACTGGTTGTGGGTTCGACATCCACTTGAGGAGATGAAATATTTGCTTTAATTTATATTTTCATTTCTTCGCTCTGGTGTCGAGGTAAAGCGCGGCGCTGAGTTGTGCCACTCAACACGCAATGCCTCCAGAATTCAGCTGAAAGTGGGAAACGGAGTGTCTTAACATCCCTCTGCCTACCCTGCTGTGTGCGGGACACAGCGTAAAGCTGATTTATTTTAGATATAGTTTATAATTTGACTTTTCATCACTACTTTCATGGGAAAAACAAAGCAGTGGATCTCCTTGCCTTCTGCACCCGATATTTTAATGGATATTTAGTCCACAAGACTAGCTGCAGCTTCTTCTATCCTTGCTAGGTCTAGAATGGATTGGTTATTCCACCTTTGACACGGTGGCCGATGTGGTGGCTCTTACCACCTCACAAATTTCACGAGGTGGCTAGGTGTGTAACGGATCGCAGTCGATGGCAGGAATGTATTTGTACTTATACGACGACCTTATTAATTAACATTAATAATAAATTATTGATGTTTTTTACTTAAATGTGATGTACCTGGAATAGGTTTTAATGACGTCTCTTTAAAACTCGCCGGTTCTAATGAAGAAAACCCATACTGAAACTCTACTTCTTTTTTTGTATATAATGTTGCTATAGCTCGTCCAAGGCAATTTATTTCCGTTGTATATTCACCTACTTCTATATTTGGTACGCGAACCACCTGAAATAAATGTAATCAATTTGTGGTATATTAAATGTATATTTGGAATTATTGCTTATTTTTTAAGTATAGTTATTAAAACTCTTTCTCTTATTATTTTTTTTAATTAAGTTATATATTTTTAATCATATATTTTTTTAAAAACATACACATTTACATATCATATTTTTAAAAAATATGTGATATATAACTTAATTAAAAAAAATAATAATTTGTCTTTAAATATCAACACATCCTGTCAATTATCTACGTGCTTATATTAAATGTAAAATATTTTCCCTCCAGAAATGCATGGATACTCATATCTCAAAAACGAACGCACCAATTCAAATAATACTTGGATAGTTGCCTAAATTAGAATTTAAATAAATTTTAATCAAAATGAACCATCGGGAGACGACTTTATTTGTTTCAGAGAATATCGAGAACAAACATACATACACATACAAAACATTCATTTTATATACGTTTCCTAAATATATATAAAATAATAATAATAAATTTACGTTAGCACACGTGCCTAAACACTGAAATGTTGTCTAATTAAAAAATTCACATTCTCGTACATACATGTCAAAGTGATAACCTCCCTTTTTATGTTAGGTAGTGAAAAAGGAACTAAATTAAAAAAGGGTTTAACTTATAATTTAAATAACTTAATTAAATTTTATGTAGAGCACTTACGAGCATAGTTCTTGATTCAACAATTTTTTCTATTGTCATACTATCTCCAAGGACGTTTTTTATTTGTAACGTTGGATTAATAGCAGAAACTGATATGACGAGGTCTTTTGTATAGGTATCAATAGTTAGCTAAAAAAATAGTTAAAGAAAGATTAATGAAAAACTTTTTATTAGCAATTTAATTTAAGTACTTTATGTACATCTTGCCATTACTCCAAAATGTTCCAGAGGTTAGATCTAAAAATGTTCTGGCAACGTTAATAATATACCTATACGTTTCTTTTAGCTTTACACGCAGTCGTGGCGCTGGAGTACAAAATGTGACTGTATGTATTTAAATGTCAAGTATTTAAAGATTATTATGAAAATTAAGAAAATAATCTATGGTATTTATGATACCGGAAAATGGTGTAAATAGAAACATTTTTAGACAAGAGAGTGAATACCCTATTCACAAAGGCCCATATGGGTATATGGGTTCCAGATGCCTACGCGCCGTGCGCGGGATACAACGTGAAGTTGAGTTAAATGTATAATAAATACCTTATTTCATTGAAGTAAGAATTCTTACTTATTACAATAATATGTATACTTATAATATATTACAATAGCTTCCCTGACACAAATCATCTTAAAGAGAGAGCATTTTGTTCACGCAGACCAACTCGTGTGAGTAAAAGAGTAAAATTATAGAATCTTTCATTTCTTTTAAAGTTATAAATATCTGAAAGGTCACTTACCGAAATTTGCTTGTTGTTATTAAATTCTGCATGGGTGTTGACGTTGGTCCAGTCTACTTTTGTGATTTCTTTTATATATCCCAAAGCCTGACAAGCATAATTTTTATAATATTTTCTTATTTATGTAAAATGTTACTCTAAAGGGGTTCCCAACCTTTTCTTGATCAAGGACCACTTTTATATCATTCTTGGTAGCAGGGACCACTATGCATGTAGGTATATTAAAAATTAACTGTGACTATTAAACAGAAACTTCGCCTCACCATCTCCATTCATAAAATTAAAATCGTTCGCGGATCATATTTAGGATTCTGCGGACCACTGGTTGGGAACCACTGCTCTAAAGTGATAGATTATCGATAGATTCATGATAGATACAAGAGACATTAAACAGGACATTTAAATCTGTTTTAAATAAGTTAAATAATAAATAGTTTTTAACGTGCTGTGCCTTTAAAAGCTTAAGCTCCCTAAGAACGGAATGAAATTTTGTATAATAAAATTATATTCAATTTTTAAATTAAGATGCCGTCCCCATAAAAGGGGCGCACCTTTTATGGGGACGGCATATAAGGTAAGAAATTTCAAGCCTGTACCTAAAGAAATTAGTCAACATTCGTCAATAGCTTAGACGTAGGATTATTATTTTCATTTCATGATTTTTATCCATACTGTATAACGTGTAAGGCAGTAATAAATAGATACCAATCACATAAACACCTACTACTACAAAAATACTACTAAACATTGCTAATATGCTACTTTTTATTCTCAAAAAAACATAGTAGAACGAGAAAGGGACATCTTTTGTCCTAATAAGGTCTTTGTTCTATAAATCTAAACAACGTTCTACTTCACCGCCATTATCTACGACTCGATTTCGTAAATTAGGTGTGTGCAACGTTGCCGCTTTGACAGCCTGGCGTTTTCTTTTGCAATGATAATCTATATATATAAAAGGACTTGTGCTGACTGACTGAGGTAAGACGCACTCAGAGACGTAACCGCTGATGGTAGAAACGTGAAACTTGGGCACATGTTTATTTTCATATTCTGGACATCCACTAAGAAGGGAATTTCAAAAATTTTAACCCTAAATGGATGAAATAGGGGTTAAAAGTTTGTATGGAAAAAAAATTTAATCTGCACCAATTTTTATAAAATTTGAAATTTAGACTTTTAAAAATATTTCATTGAACACGTGTTTCATGGTTTTTAATAATTCACCCCCTAAGGGTTCAAATAAGGGGTTGAAAGTTTATATGGAAAAATCTTTAAATTGCCACCGATTTTTATAAAAAATTATATTCAGACTGTTAAAAATATTTTATTGAACGTGGTTTTTTTACAATTCACTCCTAATAAGCGGGCGAAGCCGCGCGCGCCCTCTAGTTTTATATATATTTTTTCTTTGAAATCACATTTAAAATTACTTTTTTCTTTTTGGCAAAATCAATTTCTTTTTCATTGTATTAGGTGTTTATAGAGTAGTTAAAACTGTGTTTTCATTTATAATAATCAAGATAAGTTTGTTTGTCTTGATTACTGTAGTTAGAAAATATGTTCAAACTTACATCGCGGAAACTGCTCAAGCTCAAATGAAAAATGGATCCTCCACAACTACTGGTTATTTCATAATAAGCATTATCTTCGTCATTATCTCGAAGATCTTTATTCTGAGCACATTCTCCACTTTGAAATATTACAACCTGAAAAGTAATATCTAGTTTAGTGAGTGAGTGTAAATCATGGCTTCAATTCCCATTTGGATAAATATTTTTGGTGTGCGGAACAGGCGTGAAGAAAAAAATATAAAAATAATTTTAAGGAAAAACATTCGCTTAAGTAAAAATCGAATCTATAAGCATCGAATGCGTAATAACTACGCCATCACGGCTTAATGATATCATGGCCATAAAAAAATGGCATAAAGAGGATGTGGTTATTCACACACATTATTATCATACATTTCGCAGGAAGTCAGAATGCGGTGCATCAAGCTTTTATAAAAAAATTAATAAAGCAATATAATATTTAGAAAAATGAAACCCACGATTTCACTTAATATATCAACCTTGCTCTTAATCTAACGTTTACTGTAACGTAGATATGTTTCTTAAAATGTAAAGATTGACATACATATATAGAACATATTAAAGCTAGCGTCCACAGTTTAAAAATTACAGCAAAACATTAAATTCTACCTGACTTTTCTTTTCTTGGCATAATTTTTTTATGGAATCCAATTGCGTGTATTTATTCGCTTGCGCATCGCTAAAGACGTAAATATAGGACTTGGGTAGGCTAACTTGAAGCGCTTTTTCTATAGCCGCCAAAGAGTTCTCATGGCAATCATCACCTCCGCTAACTTCCATTAGTTCTATTATGTTCATGATACCACTTGTACTTTTTGATACTAACGGTGGACCCACGTCTGAAAGTAACTAACAAAGTCAATATGTAATACTAAAATGAGATTTTATCTCAACTCGTGGACGTAATTTAGTTATTGATGTAGATGAATGTATATATCAGTGTTTGAAAATTTTTTTTTTAGATTCACGCTCTATCCCGTAGGAAGCTGAGCAGGCAGAGAGAACTCAGTGTTAAGACACTCCGTTCCCCACTTTCCGCCTAATTCTGATTTTTTCTTTTGTTGTATTCTTAAAGCAGCGGCACGAGGTGTGACTGTAAAACCGACTGGTTGTGGGTTCGATCCCCACTCGAGGAGATGAAATATTTTGTTAAATTTATATTTCCATTTTCTTCGCTCTGGTGTCGAGGTTAAGAGCAGCGTTGAGTTCTGCCACTCAACACGCAATGCTTCCAGAATTCGGCAGAAAGTGGGGAACGGAGTGTCTTAACACTAGGTTCCCTCTGCCTATCCTGCTGGATGCGAGATATAGCGTGAAGCTGATTTTTGTAATCTTAAAAAGATTATTCTACTTTTGTCAGTTATAATATAAAATATAACTTACCTTGATCGCCGAATGGTATCAATATATAATTGGCCAGATTACTAGACCTGATCGCGGCTAGGACAGGGTGTAAGCTCATCTTTAAATAATCTATTTCAAATTTCATAGAGGCTGTGGTATCCACGACAAGAGTGAAACTTCTTTGAGAGGACACACATTGTGAATATATTAAAAGAGTAAGAGTAAGATATATGAAAATCATATTAGACATGTTTAATGTAAGTACTTTTGTTGCAAATGTCATCTGACTAATGGAACATATGTACGTAGAAATTTCTTATCACAAATGATAAAGTTCATTATAATTAAAGGCAAGTCGTGCATATAATAGGACAAGCATTTTAAGATATAAAATATTCTTCTACAAATATAATTTATTGAAAATAAACTAACCCATATATATTATTTATAATATTTTTTTTCTCAAAAATTGTACGGATGGAAGAATGTAAAATTTGGCATGTCAAAAGATTATATTGAATAGGAAAGCAGAAAGATAAATATTGTATTTAATTTGATATTTTAAATTATTAAATTAAATATAATACTTTACAAGGAGGATGTGGTTATTCACAAGTACTACTAGATACTAGTAAGGTATATAAATTAATAAAATAAATACAATTAATATATAGTGATGCCTATTATAAATACATTTGTGCCTCCGTGGCACAGAGGGACGATGTTTAACTGTAAACGCGATGGGTGTGGGTTCGATTCTTATTGAGTGAGTGAAGTATTAATTTCCTCGTTAATGATAGCTCAATAAAGGGCAGCAATAAGCTCCACCACTGAACACGCAAAGCTTCAATAATTGGACGATGCGTAGAAAACAGAGTGTCATATCACTATGCCTATTCTGCTATACACGGGGTACAGTGCGCAGCTAAAAAAACATGCGACGTGACTTAATTACTATGAATGTACCCCTTAACGCGTATCTTACGCGTTCCATACAGTACAAGCGGTACATTCGTTTAAGTAAAGCATTTTTGTACTATCCATTTAGAACTCACGATCTTTATTTTTTTTTGGTAACCTAGCTAGTGTTAGGACATTCCGCCCCTATTACGACACTTTATTCCCCACTTTCTGCCGAAATCTGGCGGCATTGCACGTTAAGTAATTTTTTCATACTTTATTGGTTCAGTTGTTCGTTGTTGTTCAGTAAAAAAAAAAAATATTTAGTTCACAAATAGTCTTTATAATTACGTCTATTTATATTGTTATCCAGTTTTTTAAATTTTTACAGTATTGTCTTTTTTTTCTTTCTGAAAATTAAAAAAAAGTAAGAGCAGGTCCTTATTAAAAATATACCTATATATTTAATGTTTAGGTATGTATAATGCAACATGTTACATACATAGTATTAAATTGATAACATTATGCCCTCACGTAAGTTTGTTTGCAATTCCACCAAACGTGGACTTCATAGATAACTGTTGAATTTATAAGTAAATTTATTATTATTCATTATATGAAATAATGTTCGTTTAACAACTACAAAAAATATCGCATCATTTATAAATTTGATTTTTTTCACAGAATTTTATTTTTTTCTGGTCAAATTCTTTAAAAAAGGGTAAAATTGTAAAGAATAATAATATATAATAAAGTAATAGTAACCCTATTAGACGATTTTGTGGCTTTGATCCTCAGTCAAGGAAGTTAAATATTTATTGAAATTTATATTTCCATTTCTTCCCTCTCTCTCTGGTGTAAAGGGAAAGCTCGCCATTGAGTTCCACCACTCAATGCGCAATGCCTCCAAAATTTAGTAGAAAATGGGGAACGAAGTGTCTTAACTCTAGATTCTCTCTGCCTATCCAGCTGTGTGCGGGATACAACGTAAATCTGATTTATAAGCAGATTTTATTAGTACAATCTGAATCATCAATTCATCATCTAAATAGTACACCTCACCCTTAGAATACAAATATATAAATGTATGAGTATATGCGCATTGCATATTACGCTTAGCTTCTTCATTATTATTTCAGAGTAGAGCGCAAAAGATGTGCCCATGGTAGAAAAAGTTAATCCTTTAGTAGTATAGTCGTATTCATAATGTGAACGAATTCGACAAGTTCCTACGCTAAAGTGATTAGTGCTTGTGAAAACCATGTATGATACTGATGGAGAATTCCATTTTATAGCACGTATCAATAGAATAAAAACCGGACAAGCGCGAGTCAGGCTTGCCCACCGTGGGTTCCGTACAAAAATTAGACGTTCAAGACGCTTTTATCTAATATTCAAGCCTAGCTTAGCCAGCGCCCTTTCATCTGATACCTCGCTTGAACTAGCGGCTTCAACACCAAATTTTGCCACCCTTTTAAGGCTATTATTTTTTAGGATTTAACCCGAAATATATAGTTTTCAGATTATGTCCTGAACTAGTACCTACTGCTTGTAGATGCTAGCTGCCAAATTTCCTTATTCTAAATCAACCAGAAGTACACTATGAATTTTGATTGCCTTGATAGTGTCGAAATACGCATCTTTTGCGATATAAGCGGCCATATCTTTTTTTTAAGTAAATGTAGAAATATATATTTTTTTCAGGAAATCCTGGGGCCACAGATCTGAGTATATTGTATGAATTTCAACTCGATATTTCCAAGCGTTCCTGAGATAAAGACTCTTGACAGGCACACAGAAGGACAAGAAAGTGATTTTATTAGGGCTCCTTTTTGCTTAGAAAATACAGAACCCAAAAAATTGTGTAATTTTCAGGTTTTTTTCAACTCCACACTATTCCGCAGGTAGAGAGTAGGCAAAGGTAGCCTCGTGTTAAGACACTTCGCTCCCCAGTGTCGCTTGTCGCCGAATTCTGAGCGCTTGCATGTTGTGTGACGGGACTTAATGCAGCGCTTTGCCTCGACGCCAGAGCAAAGAAATGAAAATATTAAGTATTTCATTTCCTCGAGTGGAAATCGAACCCACGACCTGTCTGTTAATAGTGATAGATTATTGCAATAGCGATATTAATTTATTTACAAAAGCTGCAAACAAATATAAAAGCTGGTATGTACAGATTTCAATATAAACATACGTATCTGCAATCTTCCCAGGAAGCTAATTATCATTTTTTATATATGGAAGCACTTTATAATTACAGAGTTTAAATCGTTTCAGTAATGTGGTAGTACAATTAGAACTAATCTCGTTGCGGGTGGCGGTTAACGCCTTCGTTAATGTATGAATCTCGTTGAAGTTACGAGTGAAAGAATTATTCTCAGCTAAAATATTTCACTTAGATAGTTTAGTATCAAAGTTCACGTGATGTTGCTTAAAAAGTATATTATTGCAGTGATTGGAACATTTTTCTGTTTAGTGAATGGGCATAAACAAAAGTCCAGTTTAACTTTCGTCATAGATATAACTAACACAATGAGTGATGAAATAGAACAGGTGAAAAGTACTACGGACAAAATTTTCGATAATGTTTCTAATTCAACAACGAATAATATAGATGATTTCATTATAGTGACATTTGCAGATCCTAGTAAGTGATTTACAATAACTTAAAAATATAATTCTGTTTATGTTTTACTCGGATTTGGATCGGATCGGAATGATCATTACGATATTTTTTTCTCGAGCTTTTTTTTTCTTTATGACACTAATAATACTGCAACTCCGCTTTATTAGACATACACATATTGACCTAATGGTAAATTTGCATAGATATAGCTGTATCGATCAAAGTTTATTATACTCTGTTAAATAGGCCGAAACAAAGTTATAAGTCAAAATTGGAAAAGGTTCTTTAAGTCTCAGGTCTCGGTTTCGGCTGAAACATAAACCAGAAAATATTAAAACAATTTATTTATGATATTTCAGTAATAAGCAATTTATTTGTAATAACAATGCATTTTTTTTCACCAGGTGCCAATGTAACAGTCAAAACCCGAAACAGAACCGAATTTAAACAGGCATTACAAGATATAGAATTGCAAAGTGGAGGCACATGTCCCGAAGCTTCTATGACGGGCATAAAATTAGCTTTAAGGAATAGTAATCCTAATTCTTTTTTGTATGTTTTCACTGATGCTTCAGCTATTGATTATAAAGATGCACCAATCGTCAAGAGTCTCAGCCAAAAACTATCAACCCAGGTGGCTCTTTATTTTTTTAGTTAAGGCCTAAATTTGAAAGGCTTTAATGCATTATATACAAATAATTTATTTGTGAAATTATGAGACCTTCGTTATGTTTTAAAACCTAAAAGTTTCTGTGCACTCATGAGTGAGTGAGGTGAGTACCATTATATATCACTATAATAATATTTAACGGTGTTGGGTATTTGAATAACGGGAGTTTGAATAGCGATTACTTTGGCAGTTATAAGATAAATAATATGCAAAAAATAGCACCAAAGTAAAGTTATAAAGCTCATTATTTCATATTTTCCTGGAAATAATTTAAAACTTAATCCATTTCCAGACAGCTTGATTTTAACCCCCTGCCAGAAATCTCTAAACGCTAATTATAATATACTAAAGTTACAACGTGAACTATTGATTAATTATTTTTAATAACTCGTGTGAAGAAAAACTGTGTTTGCTTCTAATATGTTCGTAGGCACTTATAGCTTATTAGGATTTAGAGTGCCTGGCAGGGAGTTAAAACCATGTTGTGTCTGGCAATGGATAACGTCATTTCTAATAATATACCCAAGAAAATTTTAAAAATTGAGCTTTATTATTTAATGAAAGTTGAGCACTATTTCTTGTACCTTTTTTAAATAATAACAATAAAAGTAACCACAATCTTAACTCGATATTCTCTAATAGCGCTTACCGGTGTTGAGTGTATGGGCACAGGAACTGGAGGAGGTTTTATAAATTAACGAAGGTCTGGCTTGCTTTGGCTCTTAATGCATTTTGATTCTTTAACAAGAATTAACATTACAGGTGAATTTCCTTTTAACTGGCAAGTGTAGATTTGCAAAAAAGAAAAGCTATCTTGTTTATGATGAAATAGCTGAAGTTACGTCTGGACATATTTTTAATATAAAAAAAGATGACGTTGCTCAGGTAATTTAGGTTAATATAATATAAATTTCACTTAATGCGGCATTGAACTCTACTTAATAACACATTTTTTCGAATTCGGGCGGAAAGTTGAGAATGGAGTGGAAGGTTCAGATGTTTGTGAAAGAAATATTTAATTTTAATCTTCATTTTATTAAGATGTACCATGTACCTCATAAATATGTATACGTTTGTTTCATGGTTTGTTTCATTACTTTAAAAATATTTCACAATTTCCTGATTTGGACCTGAAAGTCTGTTTTGTTTTGAAAAGAAAAAAATATTTAGAAATATTCACATTTTGGGACTCGAGCCTGTGCTTTCCGAAAACAAGTTCCGAGAGACATGAGTTTGAGTCCCGTTAAATTTTTATACGTGTTTATACGACGTTTTCGGTTATTATACTAGTGAGATTAATTTATCACTGTTTTTTCAGATTATTAATTTCATTGCGGATAATTTGAAAAGTAAGACTACTGTTTTGAAGCGAACACTTGTGGAAGATAATTTTGACCAACTGATTCCGGTAAGATTGAGACAACTTACTTATACCTACGTTGTACACTTCAATGATAAAAATGTCAAAATAATGATTGTGATAAAAAAATATCATTAAAATATGTTTTAAAAACATCACTCAAATACGACAATTGTTGTTTGTTTTAGTTCACGGTAGATAGTAAGAATTCCAATGTGTTTTTATGCGTGTCATCTAGTCATCCACGTTTTTCTGTATATAATTCTAAATCAGAGGAAATCAACATTCTAAATGTAGTGAAGACTGAAAATAACTCTGTAAGTAACATTTTCCTTAGCTTTCGTATGGTATTCATAATCTTAATTAACATTTAAGTTTTTTTTTTATTTATACAGTAAATCCTCGAAATAAAATAAATAGAATCGCATTATGATCGAGATGGATAATCAAATCACAATAATAGTGACGGATAATTAAATCTATTAGTGATGATGATAATTAAATAATAATAGTCGAAAAAAGCTATAGTGTCTTTGGTTAGAACTTTACACCTGAATTTGTAAGGATTTAACATAGGAAGTTTTTATTCAAACATTTTTTAAATATAGAAAATATTTATTTTTGTTTTTTGTAAAAGTGGACAAGAAGAAAAGTTGATATTTGTGTGTATATATGGTTGGTTTTACTGATCATTTTTTAATTAATTTTCAGATAGTAAGATTAGAGAAAGAATTAAATGGAAATTACTTTATCAAATTGAACCAGAAAACAAGAACTTTAGTAACAGTAACAGCGTCGACTAGTATATGCTTTCAACATGGATTTTCAACAACCCCGCCCTCATCTTTAAACGCAACTTCAATAAAGCCTAGTGGTAACTTAACAGGTATAATAAATTAGAAATCATTCATTCATTTTCTTTATCATTTTTCTTATAAATTTTTAAACATAAAAATATTTATTCAATAATAACTTCAGAACCGCATTATCTATTGATACAACTGGATAACGATGCAAATGACGTCTTACTAGAGAACGCCGAACTAGTAGATGTAAATGATAATATTATTTCAACTACTTTACCTTTAATGCTGATCGACGAAGATGAACAAATTTATGTCACAGAGCCCTTTGACGTACCTAACGGGACGTTTCGTATAGCGGTAGGTGTTAAATATATATTCTTTTTAAATCAGCTGGTAGGATATTAGTTAAGAATATATTGATAGCTTACCCTACAGTTCGCATTGTTGATGATGATTTGCTTATATGAGACTTATTTAGTTAGAAAAAGTCAAACTAAATAACTAACTACATATATTGAAAATATTCCGCCTAGATCGTTGGAAATACTGATACAAACGAAAAGATTAGACGAGTCACCATCCCGACGATTCAACGTCCTGACCCTGAAATAGAACAAAAAGGTAATGTGTTTCTTATAAGTCGTGTGTATAGTGCCGTGGTAAGTTCTGCCACAAAGCAATGTTTTGAATTTGCAAAGCAATGTCTTGCAACTAAAGTTACCTATCTGTGAAAAAAAAAATTAAATATATCACACACTAACGCTTTTAGTTAACTCAATATTAAAAAACTACACTAAATATAAATATATTTAAATATAAATATATTTAAAGAGGCCGGTCATGGCGCAGCGGCACGAGGTGTGACTGCAAAACCGACTGGTTGTGGGTTCGATTCCCACTCGAGGAGATGAAATATTTACTTAAATTTATATTTCCATTTCTTCGCTCTGGAGCCGAGGTTAAGCGCGGCGTTGAGTTCTGCCACTCAACACGCAATGCCTCCGGAATTCGGCAGAAAGTGGGGAACGGAGTGTCTTAACACTAGGTTCCCTCTGCTTACCCTGCTGTGTGCGGGATACAGCGTGAAGCTGATTTAATTTCTGATTTAATTTAAATATTAAATAATTAACATTCTCGTTGCAGAAGAGCCAAACGAAATAGCACCAGAAATAAATATATTATCGGAACCTAAAATTAATGTAAACTTTAACAAGAGCATATCCGTAACATGTAAAGTTCACGCGGTGCCAGTACCCGATATTACATGGGTAGATAATTATGGGCGGGAGGTGCAGCCCAAAGTAAGCAAAAAAAAAACTATAAAAGTTATTAATATCGAAGAAAATACTATATCTATACTATATAATATATTAATATATTATATAATATATTAATATCTGCTGCATTCTGGAGTTCTCAGTGCGGAGATTACAATCATAGAAAAAAATCATATTATAAGTCTATTATTGTACATTTTTATTTCCTTTAAAATATTTTTTTTCTATTTGCTTTTGTGAGATAATTATGTTTTTATTTTTATGCTGATTACTCATGCTTTGATTTTAATATGTTAAAGATAATAAATTATGATTCTCCCTATTACGGAAGTGTGTTGACTATTGAAAAAGTTGATAAGGAAGGAGTATTGACTTGTAAAGCCACAAACTCGGTTGGCCAAGATGAAAAATCTGTTATTTTACAAATAAATCGAAATATAGTGGATAGCTCAACAGGTAAAATAAAACGCTAATTTATTTTAATGTTTTATAAATATTAGTATATATAAAGTAGTATGGGATGTATTATTATGTAATATATACATAATTGATATAGCACGATTATTATTTATTTTCTTTGTTATTTTATTCTTAACCAAATATATTATAGTTCCAGCACCAGTTGCCTACGTATACGAAGCTATTGTAGGCGATTTAGTTTTACAAATACCATGTAATACAACTTTAGAAGGATCGTCGGTTGCGAATATAAAATGGGAATATAGATCAGGAGAAAAAGTAAAGATACTATCGAGAGAAGGTAATTTACTTAAATACTACAAGATTCATGTTATAATATTAAAATATATATAATTTGATTGTAATATTAAATAATATTTGTGAGGCCGGTCGTGGCGCAGCGGCACGAGGTGTGACTGCAAAACCGACTGGTTGTGGGTTCGATCCCCACTCGAGGAGATGAAATATTTATTTAAATTTATATTTCCATTTCTTCGCTCTGGTATCGAGGTTAAGCGCGGCGTTGAGTTCTGCCACTCAACACGCAATGCCTCCAGAATTCGGCAGAAAGTGGGGAACGGAGTGTCTTAACACTAGGTTCCCTCTGCCTACCCTGCTGTGTGCGGGATACAGCGTGAAGCTAAATTAATTAAAAAAAATTAAAATTAATTTAATTTGTATAATATTAGGAGGTACTATACTAAACTGAGTAACCTTATTTTACAAGCAAACTAATCTTTTGAAATAGTTTACTATTTAATCGATTAATCTCCATCCAATTTTCTTTAGGCAAAGTGAAATATTTGTTGCTAAATTGGCATGCTCGAAAGTCATGAATAAAGAACTGAACTGAACTGTAAGAGTTTTATATATGATTGAAAAATATACTACATATTTTAAAATCTTTATTCATTTTTTTAGAATAATTGTTACAATATGCGCCTTTAACAAACCGTACCGAAATTATTTTTCACAGTTTGGCCTCAATAGTATTCATTATCGCCAATCAGAGTCTTTTTAGCAATGGCATATACGAGTATACATTGATACAAAGTATAACCGCACGTGCGATCTAGTATCGTACCTTATATGTTTGCCAAATATTAAAAAAAGAAACAACAAATATATTTATTATTTTAATTGCTTTTACTAATTGAATTTAAAATAATAATATTGAAATAAAATTTATTTCAGAAACAGATGAATACATAATTGATATTAACGCAACTTTGATATTAAATAACATTAACAAGAATTCCGAAGGTTTCTATAAATGTTCAGTTGAAAGTCTTGATGGCATTAACTGGACTGAATCTGAAGTAATAGTAAATGGTAAGTGATTACTCTGGTACCAGGTACGGTGTTATAATGAAAAATAATATGAGAAACGACGAAAAAAAGTAAATTTTACTTTTCTTCTTCGTTCAAAGAAAAGTTTTGTTTCATTCAGTGAATATTTTATTAAAATCTAGTTAAAAGATACAGACATACAGTGCATCATTTCCAGATAAATTATTGATCTTTTTTTAAAAAAATATTTGTTTTATTAAGCATATTATATCAGCAATTATTTATCTCAAAAAATGTTTCATATTGGAATCGTTGCTTGTAAAAAATGCTTTTCAGAAAATTTAATTCCACCCGTGCTCAAATTAAGGCCGAAGAGTACATTGCCTTTGGGATCATCTTTACCTCTGCCTTGTGATGAACGGCAAGATAAAACTCGCTTTAAAGGGTATGCTCGCTGGTATAAGGTAAATTAAATTTTGCTGTGCCAATGTTTTCCAAAATATTAGTGTAATCATTTGAAATTGTGATGGCCTGTATATTATATCTGCTCTTTCACCAAATAGATTACGTTATTATATATTAAAATAAATAATCACTTAGTATATCGGTTTGTTAAATTTCTGATTTTAATTTAGATTAGTTGTATTTCAGGATGGATATTTTATTAAGAACTGTTCACGAGACGATCTTTGCGACTTTGATCTGGTGAATGCAACATTGGATGATAAAGGTGTATATAGTTGCCGAATAAGCACTATAGAACGCTCAATTTCAGTTCATAAGCAAGTGATTGTGGTCTTCCAGCCATTCTTTACAAACGAAGTCGAAACAATAATAGCGTTTAAAGAAAATGAATTGGCATATTTAGACTGTAATTCAGATGGTTATCCAACACCTGAGGTAGACTTTTCATTAGTGCTATTAAAATATTGCTGTTAACAAGACACTTAATGCCATATAACAAAGTATAAAAATATCAAATTCTAAAGTTTTCAACGATTTTTTTTTCGTATTTACAGATAGTTTGGTCTATGGGGTCTCAAATAATTTCAAAAAACTCTACGATTTCCTTAAAAATGGAAATTGAGAAAATTGGTATATACAAATGTATAGTAAGTAACGAAAGAGGAAGTATTCACCGTATATTTGAAATCAAAAGCAATAAAGGTGAATTGTAAAATTTAACAATATGATTTCCTAATTTTATCTTGATGCTCATTAATAATGCCTTTTTTTACAGAATGCCAATTAAATGTGACGTTCCATAGAAATATGCCGTTGTTTTTATCAACTTCTGCAGCTTGGATTGTTGGGTCCGTACAAATCAATAAAAATATCAAAATAAATTGTTTGAATTCCGTCATGTACGATAGTAAACGTAGCTATTCTACCACACTTAAAGCAAAATGTCTAGAAAATACATCATTTAAGACAAAAGAATTCGGAATTATCGATATATCGGAATTAAAATGTGACAAAGATGTGCATTTGACAGAAAACAAATTGAGTGAAAAATATTGTGTTAAAGAGCCCTCTGAGCTAATGGGTATCGGGTTTAAGTTAGAAACGGAGTGGATTGGGATTTTTGATGCCTGTATTGATAAAAATACAAATGTTACATATTTCATAAAATATTCTATGAATATTAAAATGAGAAATCAAATGCCAAAAGATTATGCAGAAACTCAGTTATTGTCCTTTAAATCAGAAGATGATTTAGGTTGTAGAACAACTGGGGTTTCAAAATGTTGTTTTGCTAAAAAGCAGCTTCTTAGTCCAGAAGATGTGTTGCCAGGGCTTCAACAAATTGCAGTATACAATTATAGAAACTTTATCACCCAATGGAGTTCTTGTGGTACTGAAGTGGGTTATTCATGTTACTATTTTAAAGTTTATTAAAAAAAATAAGTATTTTACTATTTTTCATTATAACTTTCAGATATTCTGTGATGATTAAGTGCATTTTTCAACGTTTTTATCATCAATCATTTTTAATTTAAAAGAAAAACTTATTTATTTTCTTAATTCTTAATATTAATATTTTTTACTTTTACATAGAATTGGGACGAAGTAGGACGACGCGTAAGAACTCTTTCTACATCACTAAATCAATATCTTGAAGTATGGATAGGAATATCGGAGTTAATAAAAATAAATGATAAGTATGATCGGATTCACAATGTCCCGCGTTACATATGGAAGGTAAAGATATTAATAGTTTATTTTAAAAATTTGAAATATCGTCTAAATTGTTCATCATTATCCACAGCTGGACAATAATAATAAAATCTATTAAAATAGGGCGCAGGTTCCCTGCGCCCTATAAGCGTGTACTGTATAAGTGGCTGTAAGCGTGACAGGCTGTGGCTTCGGTTCCCATTTTTCATTTCTTCGCTCTGGTGTCATTGAGTTCCACCATTCAACGAAATCAGGAACGGAAGTGTTTTAATAGTAGGTTCCCAAGTTCACTCTTATGTGCGGAGGTAAGTGCGGGATACAGCGTGAAGCTAAAAAAAACTCTAAAATGACACTTTTTACTGGCTTTTATAGATAATATTGGTAATATTCATATAATTTAATTTTTTAGATAATATTTAACAAAGATGGACTCAAGGGACTTGCAATGATTGTAGAAAATATACCGCAAGCTTCCGACTATTCTTGCAACCCTCCGTGTACAGATGTTTGTGATAAAACAAGTTGGATGAAAAGTTCGCAATGGCGAAATCCATCAAAAGGCTGCGTTTTTTGTTGCGATCTCAAAGAATTTATGAAGATATTTCATTATGAAAATATTTTTCCACCTACAATAAAATTGTTAGTATAGTACATTATTTAATTACATTCAAATGTATTGCTTGTAATAAGATGAACAACTTATAAAATAAATCACTTTTGCTGTCATGAGCACTCTTAACCCGTCTAGTTAGACACCTCTAAACCTTTATAAATTATAAGCGCCTACAACATCATAGATGCAAAATTACAATAAGAAAAAAATATAGCCATTTATATTAAATAACGTGAAGAAAACCGGTATTTACTCCTATAATTTCGTAGGCGGCTTATAATTTATTAAGTTTTATAATTTAACGAAATTTAGGTACTATTTTATACACCTGATACACCTAATAACTGCCAAAGAAACCAACATCCAAATGTCATATTCCTTGATAGTATTGACTGGTCTTGAGTGTACTGGTATTGGGTTACGCAGATAATCTTTCAGGTTTAATAAAATAACGAAGGTCTGGTTGCAATCTGGTTCTTGTATGTTCTGTTCGTTATTTTGTAAATGTATTATAATCAAATTAGATTAAATTAGCCGAGTTTATTAGAGTGGTTTAGTATTTTTATGAAATTAATGTTTTTAAATAATAAATCCCTAAAGTAAAATATAAAACCTGCGTTTTGATAATTGACGAACCCTCTATATATTTTTTTGTATAAGGTTTTGCAATATTTTTTACAATATATGTTGCACCCGTAAAAGAGGTACTATCGTTATTAAAAAAAATGTGAAAAGACGTTTGTGTTAAAGGTTATTACCAAATTAATGATTTTATAAATGATAACACGCCTTGAAAATGAAATGCTCGCTCCAGTCTGTTTCAAAGGTCACAATTGTCACAAATAATTAAATATGTATTTGTATAAAACTGATTTAATAAAAATAAGTCCCGCTGCGTTTCTTGCGCCGGTTCTTCTCAGGTCTGAGGTAACTTTAGTAAACTGATGGTAAATTATTTGTCGTTCAAAAAATTAAGCATGTAACTTCTTATTTTGAATAAAGTTATTTGAATTTGAAAACAGCAGGCTAGGCAGAGCAAATCTAATATTAAGACACTCCGTCCTCGACCTTTCAGGCGAATTCCGGAGGCATTGCGTATTGAGTAGCGGAACTCAACGCCGCGATTTACCTCGACACCAGAGCGAAGAAATGAAAATATAAATTTAAATAAATATTTCATTGTATCGAGTGGGGATCGAACCAACCAGTTGCGTTTACAGTCACGCACCTGTGCCTCTGCGCCACGATTGGCCTCAATATTTTAATAGATAGCGTCAATAAAGGTCAATTAGATCGATTAATGTATGGTTTTTCCCATGTTACATAATATACCTACGTATATATAGCGTTGTCACTAAGGCCAATAATGATTTACTTTTACTATTTAGCATAAGTACTAGGTACCAATTTTTGAAGTATAGAATTCACTACTTAAATCGTGGTGACGACGGCGCGGCGGCAGTGATTTCTCTTGTATTATTTAGAATTGCGGTTGATTATTATGTATACAGGGTGGAAGAGGCAGCGCTCCTTTTACGGAAACAGCATATAGGGTAAAATATTTCAAACCTATACCTAAAGAAATTAATAAAGATGCATCAACAGTTTGGACGTAGGATTTTTTTTTCGTTTCACGATTTTTATCCATACCTGTATTTCGTGTGACGCGATTACGTATAGATCCCAATAACGTAAACACTTACAACTACAAAAACACTACTAAAGGTTAAACAACTTTGAAGTTTATCGCCAATACCTAAGACTCGATTCCGGAATGAGGCGTGTGCGGCGGTGTTCCTTTGATAGGTTTATGTGTGCGTGCGTCATCCTTACAAATGGCGTTTTATTTTATAACGACAATTTTATTATTTATTTTGTTTGAAAAAATAACTTTTTCATTTTTGGGAATTTATTTTTTTCTGATTTATATTAGGCTTTTATAGAGTAGTTAAAACTGTGGTTTCATTTAAAGTGGTGCTTACACTTCCATATATATAATATAACTTCCATATATATAAAGTGGTGCTTACACTTCCATATGTATAATGTGATTATATTGTATAGACTTACTCGTTGATCAAACGCAATTGCTTCTATTAACTGAACTTTTTTATAAGGATCAAGTATATTTACAATATAAAACAAATAAAAGATTAACATACGTCTCGTGGAATACCACGTCAGCATGATAGTAAAAATTAAGCCATGTCAGTAGCAGAGGGTTAATGGGAAACGGAGAATCTTAACACTAGGTTACCGGGTTCTCTCTGCCTACATTCATGTAGTGCTAAACACCGCGTGAAACAATTTGTGTAGGAATAAGAAAATGAGAAACCCGATTGCACAAAATTAAAGAGAATCAAACATACAAAATGGTTTATCAGGATTAACATAGTCACAATCTAATTTTCGAGTAACTAAATCTGTTTGTAAAATTTAAATGAGTCCAAGCTATTAATCCCAATAACAGTTAATCAAATATTATTGGGCTTGTTTATTACTTTTAGTTTTATCCAGTCGGTTTCTTAATTTTCTATAATTATCTTGTTATTCCGATTACTAATTGAAACAAAAAAATGTTATAGTAAGATAACCATAATAATTAAATTTATTATCTCTCAAGTTTAAATTAATTGTTTATAAATATTACTGAGAATGTTTAATATGTGTAGTATTATTTAAAAGTAACTAACGACCTATGAACTGCATTCAAGCGGGCGAAGCCGCGAAAGTCAATTGTTTATTTAAGTGTATTTATGAAGAAACCCGCCGCCCGGTTCTGTACTAATTTCAGGATTGTGATTGGGAAATATCTAATAGGTTTTTATGTTGCGGCGAATAAAGTTAACATACTTAAGCTTGTAGTTTGTAATTTCGAAATAGTGTAAAGAGCAAATTTTATCTTCGTTTAACGTTGAAAGTTTATAAAGTGTTTAAAAGGATAAGGATTAATACCATTATCGACAAATATCCTTCACAATAAAAATATATATCCAAATCAAGCATATTTCTGTCTAAAAATATTATTTTTAGACAGAAATATGCTTACTATACGTTATCCTTAAAAGATATGAATGTGCTATCACTGACTTTTTTCTAGATCTTATTAAGAGAAACAACACTCTACTACACTATTTTCATGTAGTACTTACTATTAAAGCAGCGCATACACGGAAGTGTCTCTACGGATAGGACTTTATACAGATTTATCGTATTTATGTTAAATTACATAAGAATCAATGTACACATAATAAAATATATATAAACCTGTCTTGAGAAATATTATATTAATAGAAATGGGGAAAACCGCATCAAAATCCGTTGAGTGGTTTAGAAGAAAAATACTCAGAAAGACACATACGGAGGCGGAGGGTGACTTTATTTTATAAAAAAAAAATTAGCTTCACGCTGTATCCCGCACACAGCAGGGTAGGCAGAGGGAATCTAGTGTTAAGACACTCCGTTCCCCACTTTCTGCCGAATTCTGGAGGCATTGCGTGTTGAGTGGCAGAACTCAACGCCGCGCTTAACCTCAACACCAGAGCGAAGAAATGGAAATATAAATTTAAGTAAATATTTCATCTCCTCGAGTGGGATTCGAACCCACAACCAGTTGGTTTTGCAGTCACACCTCGTGCCGCTGCACTACGACCGGCCTCAAATTTGGACTTTATTTTATAGTAGGTATTATATAGATATGAATAGTTATTACAGCGCACGAGAAAAACAAAAACGCAATTTTTAAAATTAGTCTAGTAGTTACTATTGTTATGGGTTAATATAAAATTAATAAAACATTTTTTTGAGATTTCACACCTTTTCCCGTAGAGTGGAAAAAGTAGAAGACACTCTGTTTCTCATATTCCGCCTAATTTTAAAGATGTTCCGCCGAGTGGGAATTGAACAGACAAAAGCAGGACAGGCAAAAACAACTAAACAAGTAGTCATTTAGTCTTATTACTGTGTGTAATTTGAGATCTACGTTAAACTATACTTAGTGTTCTTATAGTATCTGCTGGCACATGTGAAATATGAAGACGATGTTTTGACGCATTGTGCAGGGGAACTCCCAGTAACTACTACTAATAATAAATAATAATTAATAATATGATAAGGAGACTCGTATAAAATAGAAGTGCGCGGTCCAGTCTCACGTTGGCGGTGACAAGAACAATGTTTCGCAAAATTTATTTTTATATAATAATATGTCTAGTTCAGTATTTAGTTTACGGAGATTCATCAAAAAGTAGCCTCACTTTCGTCATTGATGATACAGGATCGATGTCAGATGAAATATATCAAGTGAAGGAAAAAACTAAATTACTTTTTGATGCTGTTCTGAAATCAAATGGGAGTAGAATAGACGATTTCATTTTAGTAACTTTCAATGATCCAGGTAATGTTCACAATTTTTAAATAAATAATATTTTTTAATACGGTGCATCCCGTATATGGCAGGGAAGGCAGAGGGGATGCTGTGTCTAAACACTCCGTTTCCCACTTTACCGCCTTGTTGAGAGATGGAACTCACTGGAACTCATTCACTGCGCCTTGTTTTTTTACCAGAGCGCGGAAATGAAAATAACAATTTATTCCCCTGGGTAAAAATTGAACACCCAACCGACGCGCTTACAGTTAAATAATCAGCCACTGCGCCACAACGGATTCTACATATAGGTTTATATATTTTGCTGTCTAATGTTAGTTTCACCTCTGAACACACAATGCATCCCGATAGAATGTGGGAAACGGCACGTCATAATAAAATTTTATTAATTAAATATTATAGATAAAACCTTAAAAGCTTATTATGTGTATTTTTTTATAATTATATATATTATATACCTACTAAGTTTTTATCTATTTATTTAGGTACAAAAGTCAGAGCAATAACAAGAAATCAAAATGAATTTAAAAGAGCTTTAGATAATATTAATGTGGGTGGAGGACGCGACTGCCCCGAGTATGCAATGACAGGCATTGAATTAGCACTAGAAAAAAGTAAACCAGACTCATCTATATATGTCTACACAGATGCTTCAGCAAAAGATTATGAACTTTTTGAAAGGGTTAAAAGCTTAAGTCTTAAAAAATCAACTAAGGTTAGCACTAGTTACGAAAGTTTGTTAATATTTTAATATACTATATTTTTTTTACGAAATTATCTATTAACACATTTATTTATTAAGTATATATTTGTACGTTCATTGTAGGTCACATTTCTACTGACTGGAGAATGTTATTCTGGTAATTCTTTAGTATATGATAAGCTTGCAGTAGCGACGTCCGGACAAGTTTTTCACATAGAAAAACATGATGTGAATAAGGTGATTACATATTTTCTTTATTTTTCTTGCACAGTTTGACGCGAATTAAAAAGAATAGCGTTAAAAAATAAGTATTGATATATTGATTTTAATATGCTACTATAATTAAATTGTCACAATATCTCTATAATATCTTTTTAGATTATCGACTACATTATAGAGTCAGTAAAACACGTGAAAACTACTCTAGGACAAAAGTACATAACGAAGGATTCAGAAAAACAAATGCAAGTAAGAATTTAATCAGCTTATGGATATGCCAGTTGTTTCTAAGCGTAGAGCAAAAATATTCTATTGATTAGTTCAAAATAACTATTTTAGTATTTTTACTGCCTACTTGAAATTCAAATAATATGTAGCAACGATTTTATAATTTTTATTTGGATTAATACCAAAGTAGCTTCTAATGGGGAGGGTGTACGGTAAGCGTGAGCATGCGGATTTTTAGTAGGTATCATATCATATAAAATGTCATGTTGTACTATATTTTCAGTTTAATGTTGACAGTAAAGTTTGGGATGTTATTGTATCTGTATCAGCAGATGATCCTAAATTTCATGTAATTGGACCTGATGGAGAGATAGTAGATATAGAAAAGGATAAAAGTATACATACTCATGGAACAAAAGTAAGTAATAATAATAGGTAATTTACCAATTAATTTGATACCACTCACAAATACACAAACAGTTTTTTCCAAATAAATAGTAAAAATATGGACTGCAAATTGTTATATTGTATTTTTTAGATAGAGCAAGTAAAAGTAAAACCAGGAGTCCATACTATTGTTTTCGAATCATATGGACCAGCTTCAGTGGTAGTAACTGGTTCTACCTTAGTAACGATTCGTCATGGCTTTTCAACTTTTAAACCAGCATTTTTAAAGGAAACTGCTACTAAACCTATTCCAGGTATGAATAAATTGATGAAATATAAAGAATGACAACTATTTAAATTTTAAAATATTCTATACTATAATTAAAAATGTTTTAAAGCGCATGAATATGTACAATATATATGAAGCTAAAAAAATACAATAATAATTATATATTTTTAGATGAAAAATCTTATTTGGCCATCAAATTAGACAATTATAATAAAGACGTTACCTTAAAAACTGTTATACTTCAAGATTTAGACGATAATATCATTACAACATTACCTCTACAGTTAATTAATGAAGACGATCAACTTTATGCAACTGAGCCGTTTCTACCAAGTAACAATGGTTTTAAGCTCATAGTAAGGTTTATTTTTTAAAATTGTTGTTATTAATGTTTATTGTACAAACAAATATATTTTTTGTTTATTATAAGAAAAAGAATTATATTGATAATTTAGGTTACAGGTTACACGAAAGAAGGAGAAAAAATTATAAGATTGGGAACCACGTCTATTGAGCCACAAAACGTCAAATTAGGTAAATTTAAAATATGAACATGTATTGTCTCCATTACACTAATCAAAGATATTTTTAAGAATTTGAAATTTATGTATAGTTTAATATTATACATTAATACATGTTTTCTATCGTAGAAAAAAAGATCGAAAACAAATTACCAACAGTCACTATTGTGGACGGACATAAAATTGATGCTGAATTTGATGAACCTTTAAATATTAAGTGTAAGATCAATGCCTATCCCAAACCCGACGTCATTTGGTATGACTCTACAGGTTCGGACTGGCTGTCTAAAGTAAGTAGTCAAAATATTATATTGATAAGGATGTAGTTAATTATCTACATTTGATTATAGTCTACTAAAATGTACTAGAGATTTGTTAATATATAAAGGTCGTGGCTGTTTCGAAAAATTTACAATTTTATGATAACAGCGACCATCAATTATTACTTTTTTAAATCATGATGTGTGTTGACCAGATCTATAATATCATATGATTAATTCAATTTCGAGAAAAGGTTTTTTGATCAAACTGTTAAATTACTTACATTGCTTATTGAAAGAGGCGCTGGAGATTTTTTGTATGTCAACATGGTAGATGTTAGAAATAAAGTTAACAATCTAACAGTTTGCTGCTAAATGAGAAAGAAACTATTTGTCTATTAAAAGTAAAATCATATGCGAACCAAAATATTATGTTTTTGTTTTAAAAAGCTTTTCTCAAATTTCTCTTAATTTTATTTCTTTGTACGCCAAATACAAGTAAAGTAGGTACTTAAATGCTATTACTACTTATACGGTTATCACGTAAAAGAAGTATAGCATCTAAATACAAAAAGACTAACGTAACCTAATTTGAACAGCTAATGTTATTTCAAGCGGAATAAATTAAAATTAAAAAATGGCTGTGACGACTCAATGATATTATTGTGGTAAAATTCAATTTACCATTTCTAGAAATGCGACTATTTCATGAAATGTTCGATGATGTAGATACTATTTGACACGCACGACACGACTGGCCTGTTGAATATAAAAAAATCGTTCAACAATTGGTTTTGATAATTATGAAGAAGTTCCGCATACTTTATTTATTTTAATTCATTTTACCTAATAGGTCGTACCAGTTGATCTGCCATACGAATATATAAGTATTCTTAATATAGATAAAGTAAATAAAAATTCAACATTTACATGCAAAGCTGTAAATA
The DNA here is from genome assembly GCA_013421005.1 of Heliconius erato x Heliconius himera. Lineage (NCBI taxonomy): Eukaryota > Metazoa > Arthropoda > Insecta > Lepidoptera > Nymphalidae > Heliconius > Heliconius erato x Heliconius himera. The sequence continues at coordinate 26,702 of JAATLQ010026313.1, read as the reverse complement.
CTGAAGGTGAAAATGAAGCGTCTATTGAAATTAAAACAAAACAAAAAACTTTCTTAAAAATTTTACACGGTCCTATAGGTAAGTTTTATATAGTGCGCTTATTATTGATATATCCAATAAAAATGTTTCTTGTTAAAGTTAATATTCATATATCATTTTCAGATAAAACCATAGGGTATGGAGACTCATTTAATTTTAAAGTAATCGTAGATGCGTATCCTCCAGCATCGATAACTTGGAACAAAGGCTCAACTCCAATAAATCATGACGATAACTACAATTTGTCAACGGATAACACTACCTCTACTCTTACTTTAAAAAATGTAGATAGTGCCCATGCAGGAAATTATTTTGTTGAAGTTTCCAATGGATATCAAAGCGAGAATATATCCTTTAAAGTGACTTTATATGAAGGTGAAATATGAACAAAATATACATGACATTAATAGAGAATCTTGAAACGCTTAAATGTACTTAACGCATTTAAGCGTTCTTTCCTCTTTGTTCTGAACCACGTCCTGCCTAAAATTATAATAATAACATGAGCACACATGAGTTTTCTTACTATATGCATAAATTATATAATAAATTCATTACAGAATTACCAAAAATAAACAAAAGCATACACAGTCTTACGTTCAGGACTGGATCTACCGCAGTAATAAAATGCAAGTAAGTTTATTTTTTTTTGCATAAATTTCCTTTTCTACTGAGCCTGAAACTTCATTGTTCTATAAATTATTTTGTGCTATTTTCTCCTAGCAAGCCTTCTTTTGTTACATCTTATAAAATGAACCCCTTTTTTAGCGTTATACGTGGCTACCCTATCCCTAAGATAATGTGGTCATTTAAATATGATAATTCAGCTAAAGCCATTAAACTGGATAAAGAAAAAGATACGATCGTCATTAACGATGTCACGAAAGCTAATACAGGGATATATATATGTACAGCTTATAATAAACTTGGTAAAGACAGCCATGCAACAGATGTTCTCATTGAATGTAAGTATTTTTTGTATATTGCCATATTTTCATGCATTTTATAATTTTGTAAAATTTTTGTAGTTATTATATAACTAGCGGCCTGCCCACGGCTTCGCCCGCTTAAAATACATGATTATTGATTTAATAAGCAGAATTGATTGACAAGCATAATGACTTCTAATATGATTTTTTTACGACATTATCGTAATTTCTATAAGATTTTTTTATTGTTTCGAACTAAAAAATACGACCAATGTTGATATTTGATATTCATAAAATATACATAAAGCTAGTTATTTATTATATGTATATATTTTTGTAACATTACGTTCTTCGTTACGTTCGCACTGCTTCAGAAACAGCCTTAAAAATTAATTAATTGTAAAATTATTGATTTGGGTAAGGATTCATAATATTCTTTGTAAAATAACTGTAATGTTTGCATATTAACTCCTGTACAGTTTTTAAATTAGTAACACATATTATTAGCTAAATGTACAATTGGTAAATAAGTTTTTTAAGGTTTTTAGGCATTTTTATATAGATTTATTTGAAATGAACGAACGAATCAAAACATCTATGTATTTGCTTGATATCTCTTTGAAGATCAATTCGTTCTTTAGCTCTATGTTGAATTAATTACGATTTAAACTTAACTGTTATGATCTCCACTAACAATTCAATTTTGTTTATTTTATTATATAAAATATTGTATAATAGTCCTTCAAAAATATATATTTTTATGAACAGTCATATAACCAAGACGTTTCGAATGTCATTCTTTAGCCAGGAATCTAGCCAGCGCGATTGCTATATAATATTCGCAGGCAAACTAATGCCTTGAGTTCATTCAAATGACGATAACTTTTTTTTTAATGAACCGATTTTGATGAACCAAACATTAGTAGTTAAGTTGAGTTAAAACAAAGCAACTGGTGAATGTTTTAACTAAATCGGTTTAGTACTTTCAGAGAAAAATGTGGACAAACATCGACAGCCAGACAGACAAGAAAATCAAAAAATATATTTTTGCTTTTTATTATTCTTTTTAGAGGGACACTCTATCCATTTCAGTCAAAATTACTAAATGTACAGACAAAATATTTTTACTGTCTTATTTAGAGATAAGAGATAATAACTACCTATTATTTATACTATCTGTGCCATTTGTAGGTAGAGTATGTGTATTAGAATAATTTGTCATATTGAGGAAAAGATTCAGATTTGAATAATTATATCAATATCTCAGAGCTTCAAACCATTAAAACCAATAATTTTATATTTAAAATATTAATATATTGAATCATAGCTGTTTTAAACAACTAATTAGTAAACAACATAATATATTATTTAGCAGCATTTATTTTATTAGCAGGGCAGGCAGAGGAAATCTAGTGTTAAGACACTTTAATGACGAAAGAAATGAAAATATAAATTTAAATAAATATTTAATTTCCTCGATTGGGGGTCGAACCCACAAGCAGTCGATTTTATAGTCACATTTTCTGCCTCTACGCCACGACTGGCTTCAAACTTGCCTGGACTGGTGAAATTAAGATAATTAAGAATTGTGTACTACAGATATACCTACTCTTAGTTATTTTTGTATACAAGTGTATGTGATAGCTCTGATTGTCGTTTTTAATACAAACTAAAATAGCCTTCTTTGTTAATTAAAATGAACACAAGTTCCTGAGATCGCCGCGTTTAACCAAACACAATTCGTCAGCTATATAATATTAGTATAATTTTGTTCATATTTTATAAATTTGCATCATTTCTTCAGATCCTCCAAGAATTGACGAAGAAGATGAAATTATTAGTGCAGCAGCAGGAGATCGTGTAAAACTTGTTTGTTCGACCGATGGTGCCCCTTTACCTAGTATTAAATGGTTTGAAAATAATGTTGAGATAACAAGTACAGGCCGACATCGTATTTACAGTGGAAATATTTTGCGGTAACCATGGTTTATTGTTTATCATTATATTGTTTGTAATATTATAAATCCATATATAGAACTTACGTAATGACATTGCTGCATTGATAATGATGACTATTTAATTGCCTATATTCTTAGCACGTATTATTATATTAAATAATTAAATTATTCTATTAAGACTGATGTCACGCAGTGGTGTTTTTTTCGTAGCTTTGCTTAAATTTATTTATCGAGTGATAATTGAATCCACAACCACTCGCGGTTACAGTCACACTTTGTACCCCTGCGCCACGACTGGCCTTATGGGAAAGGAAAGCGTAATGGTTATGTTAAAATTATTTTTATTTCTCCGCATTGTCTAAGAAAGTACGACATTAAATTCCGCCATTTATAACTTAATGTCTCAAAAATTTCTCGTAAAATTTATATCGCTGCGAAGGATTAATTGTAAGGTGGTAACGGAAGTATCTGAATCAGGAATGAAGTGACTAAATATTAAGTTCCCAGGTTCCCTTTGCCTACCCAACCATGTGGGTGATATAGTGTGAAGCTTAAATAATCGCTCGCCATCGCTAGATCAGGACTTCGTCCGCTCTCCTCCTGATCCGTGCGATGTCCTCCCACGATGGTTGCACACCTCGCGACCTCCCGCTTGCGCGAAATGCATGTACTCTGGCAAGCACTTCCACCTATAGCATTTTTCCCCACAGGTTGTCTTAACACAAGGTTCCCTCTGCCTATCCTGTAAAGGTTTACGTTTTTTAGTTTTTTACAGTTATAAGAAGCAATATTTGTCGAAATAATGTTTATATGGTATTTAGCACTACGATAATGTGGGGGGTCTAATGTCTGATAAGTTAAAATTTAATAAATCTGTATTTTCAGTTTTAAAGCAAATTTAGATAACCACGGAACTGTTTACACATGTGAGGCTGCAAACAAATTAGGAAAAGCACGTAAAAAATTCCAAATGAATATACATTGTAAGATATATTTTTTAATAATCTACTTATTTCTATTCAATTCTAATTGTAGTTAATTATAAATTAACCTTTATTAACAACAGTAGTATTACTTTTATAAGCTTTCCATTTTAAGAAAATATTTATTTTTATGAAGATAAGACGACCCCTCCCTTAATTTTTTCCAAATTTGTGATTGATCAACCTCTATCTATAATTACATTTAGTTCACGTATATAATATTCAGATTCTAAATGAAAATGCAGATAAAAATTTTACTATTTTTCAAGTTAAATGGAATAAGTATAATCTTTGTAAATTTTCATTACAATCGGCTTAGTGATTATTGATTTTTAAAACTACTACTACTAACTTAAAATCGCTGTTCGATTCGTACTTAATAAGAGCTTAATAAAGAAATATTTTGTGGGTTATGTTAATAATTTTTACAAAATTAAAAAGAGATCTTGTTTCTTGTAGCTTCTATTTACATACAAACACCCGAGGTGACAGATATAAATGTGGATATAGGAAGTCCATTAACATTGACATGTACAGTTTATGGTGTCCCTAAACCTGAAGTACATTGGACTTTTTTCAGTTCTTCAACAAATGAGTCAAAGGCTTTACGGTGAATATTTTCCCTAATCTCTCACTATTTAAAACTTCAGATTCCATAGCGCAATGTAACAACTTGTTCGCGACGGTTGTGGATTTGACACTATCTATCTGGTCGAATTAATTATTTTCATTTCCCAGCTAGGACTGGACCTAGCTTAGCGTTAAGTTACGCCACTCAACAAGTAATTTCTCATATTCTGAGAGAGATAATAATTTATCTACTTGTAAACAAGACTTTTCTGAGGCAAATATAACACAACCATTGTTGTGTGTGTTTTCAATCAGGTAGAAACAAACCATACCATAGTTTACAGATTAACATTATTATCATGAGCATAAGGAGGGATGGGGGGCTCGGTGATCGCCCCCCCCCCCAAAAAATTTCTAGAAATGCTAATAATTTATAAAAGGAATGCAATAATTTAATCTATAATACACACATAATGCATGTACAAATTTAGTTCCTTTAATAAGTATAAAATATTTATTTAATGCATTACTTAACAGGAGTTTCGAGGCTGATGATGAGACAAATAGTATAAAAATTGAACGAACTAAATTTGAAAATGACGGAATATATACTTGTATGGCAAATAATTCGTTGGATCCAGTATATCTAACATATGAAGTCCATGTCACAGGTAAAAACAGAAATTGATACTTTTGTTATCTTTACTTCACAGCTTTCTTCAAATCTCATAAACGGAAATTCAATGTTTATCAACGAAAAATATCAAATTGATATTTTAAACTATATCGATTACAATCGAGTAAAAAACTGATTTATCTATATTTGCTGTTTTAAAATTGTTTAAAATTCATTAAGCGCATAAATAAAGAAGTAGCATGGGCATGTATTTAGACGATCAGATAAAGACCAATGCATACCAATGACTATTTTAGTACATGGTTTTGGCACTACTCGATCTCGTGACAAAAACATATCTAAAGTTATGCATATTCTTATGGCGCAAATGGACTGATGATCATATGACTGATATCAACATTTGAACTATTTCTCAGATAGAGCAAGAATAGTGTGGAGCATCACTAACTAATCATACCTTTTCGTGTCATTGGAAAGGCAATTTTAAAGTTCAGCAGTTTGCAGTCGATATTTTTTTATTATTTGATGAAGCTCTTGATTTGGTTGGCGTGTGCGTGATATTGCATGTTGAGAGACGAAATTTATCGCCGCTCTACATCTTTTTACCAGGAAAAAGATGTAGAGCGGCGAGGAAATGTAAATAATTTCTTCCTCTAAGTAGAAATTGATCCTACCGTCGTAGCACGCCACGACGACCTTAGGATTATGGGATTCTTAAAAGTATATTAATTACTTAAAGTGAACTTTAAGTGTAAAATTAAATTTTATTAATAAAATATTATTTAAAGCAATAATAATAAGTAAATTACAATATCGGTAACGTTTAACTTACTCTACACTGTAAAAAAAAAAAGTAATTTTGCCATTACAGCAAAACCATCTATAGTAAATACATTAATCGACAAAAATTTGAAAGGAGTATTTGGAGATCTAGTATTAAGAATTCCTTGCAAAACTGTGGGCAACCCAAAACCAACGATTACCTGGACAATAAATGATGACAATATTGCTGTCGGTAAGAATTTTTGCGGCAGATAAACAGAAGTATATTGAAATTAAATATTATTATAATTCAGCTTCACCCGCATGCAGAAAGAGGGAGCCTAGTGTTAAGACACTTTACTTTCCACATTCCGCCGAATTGTGGAGGCATTATGTGTTAAGTGGCGGAATTTAATGCCGCGCTTTTGCTTCGATACCAGAGCGAAGAAATGAAAATATTATGTATTTGATTTCCACGAGTCCCGACTCGTCTAACTAGCCCTATTGAATAAGCCAGGTGTTATTTAGACCACGTTTTTTGTTTTTCTACATATTTTCGGCACTGTAGATATTTACGAGGCTCAAGTAAAATGATCGATTATGGAATATTTTACTTGATGTCTTTTGTTTTAAAATTAGACGAATATGGATAGCCAATTCATCGATTTTATCGTTAAAATAATCATCGTAATTGGGAAACATAAAAATGTTTCATAAAAAAAAATACTATGTTTAATAAAAACATCTTATAATACAATACTATTATAGGAACCGATTGGTATGATGTGAATGAAGAGGGAACATTAATAATTAAAAATTTGGATAAAAGCGCTGAAGGGACATATAAATGTAAAGCTGAGAATAAACTAGGTACTGCTACAGAAGTATTTAACGTGGATATTCAAGGTACGTTGCACTGAAAAAGAGAAGATCCAGATTCAGGGATGGACATAAAATCGTAAAATTCGAAAATTCCTCCTTTTATACAAGAACAAATTTAGCGGTTTTTACTGTTCATGTATAGTAGGAAGTGAAACTCGTATTACTGAATCTCAATAATCTATTGTCAAGTACGTCAGTGAACTATAGACCAAATCCATTTTTAACCTTCACGCTGTATCCCGCATTTAGCAGGCATGGCAAAGGGAACCTATTGTGAAAACACTCCATTTCCATTAAAACACTTTCATTCTCCACTTGCCGTCGAATGCTGGAGGCAATGCTTATTGAATGGTGGAACTCAACGCCGCGCTTTTGCATTATCTTTAAATATTTATTTTTTTCGAGTGAGAATCGAACCCACAATCTTGTCGCACGCTTGTAGGCCTGCGCCACGACTGGCCTCAAATATTCTCTAACATATATAAATATGGTATATTATTTTAGAATATCCTGAGCCAGATGGCAGTACTGTAAATATACTACTTGAAGAGGGGGCATTTGCTAACTTTGATTGTGATTTACCTCATGATAAAAAAGACTTGGTGCGCTGGTATAAGGTAACATTAGGAATATTTAAATATATAAATGATAGGAATCGACAAATTACTAAAAATACATTATTTTTATATTTTTGTTTTTTAGAATGGAAGGATCATAGCAATAGGCGAATTTCATCTTATGAATGCAAAATTAAGTGATTCTGGAATGTATACTTGTAGAGTTAGCACATTTATGCAATCTGATTCATCACATAAAAAAATCACTGTAGGTAGAAAACCTCAATTTTTGACTGACGAAGAAACAGAAATAGAATATAAGGAAGGATCAACAGTTATCTTAGGATGTGACGCCATCAGCGATACAGAACTCAAAGTATGCTACATTATATTTTAGCACGTATAAATTTACTCATATATTGAAAAACAATAAATTTTATTACTGAAAAGGACGAAAATAAACTATTTATCAATAAAATATATAATATATAAATCTTTTTACTTTGCAGTACATGTCTTCCTGTAACCGTTGCGCAATGATAGTAGACATAGTTAACATTCCACTTATAAACATTTCAGGTAGATTGGTACAGAAATGGTCTTAAATTAGATGAGTCTCTCACGGAAATTATAATCGACATGAATTCCAGTGATATTGGGCATTATACTTGTAAAGTGAGCAATATGTTTGGAGAAATTACACGAACTTTCAATATTAATCGGCAGGGTCAGTATAGGATTTTAATGAATGAAGTTTATTTTTATTTATGCGCGTACAACAATTATAACATCCACTAATTTTTATTTTGTAGAATGCACATTGAATATTGAAAGTGATTTCAATAGGAAACAGCCATTTGTTATAACATATAGAAGAGAATGGTATCCGTTTAAGCAAGTCGATGGTTTAATTACAATTCCTAGAGGAAATACTTTATTGTTAAACTGTCCAATGAGCCATGTTGCGGATAAAGAAAATATCTTCCGTGAAACTGTTTATGCAACATGTATAGAGAAGTCTACATTCAAAATAAATGGAAAACTAGTCGATTATAAAGATTTATATTGTCTCAAAGAAAACAAACCAATAGCTAAAAAGGAAAGTAATTCTTGTAGCCAAGTTGCTGAACATACTATGTTGGTGACCGTTGGTTTTAATGTACGATCAAAAGTTTGGGGTGTTTACTATGTATGTGTTGATATTGACAAAAAAGTGCCAGTATTTGCTAAACACACCTTAAGTCCATCATTTGCAAATATTATTCCCAAAGATTTTATTAATACCAACTTCAGTAAAAGTAGCCATTTACCTTTTGAATTTGATTTTATGTATGATTGTCAAAATCAGATGAGTGCTTTCATTGACCCACGATCAGCCACAATAGATTCGTGTTGCTACAAAAAAAGACAGTTAATAAATCCCAAGGATGTTCTTCCTGGAGTACCTCAACTTGCCACATATAGCTATTTGAACGTCGTACCTCATTGGAGTACATGTGGGACAGAGGTAAGTCTTGAAATTTACCTTACCTTGATTTTAAAACTGATATCATACAAAAAAAAATATCTATGCATCTACCCCCTTTCATTATAATTACAAATAATAGAAAGCAAATTGTAATTTACAAATAATACAAATAAATTGAGGCCAGTCGTGGCGCAGGAGCAAAATGTGTGACTGTAAATCGACTGGTTGTGGGTTCGATCCCCACTCGAGGAGATGAAATATTTACTTAAATTTATATTTCCATTTCTTCGCTCTGGTGTCGAGACAAAGCGCGGCGTTGAGTTCTGCCACTCTACACGCAATACCTCCAGAATTCGGCAGAAAGTATAGAACAAAGTGTCTTAACACTAGGTTCCCCCTACCCTGCTGTGTGCAGTATACAGCGGGAAGCTGAAAAAAAATAGTAATATCCATTTACTTAGTTATGCTATATATCTTTCATAACGTATCGCAAATCTAACGCCACAAATATGATGTGCCTGTTTGAATCCTATAATTATAATGTTTGAACCTAGAACCGAAATAGATATTTAGTCAGGCGTAATGATGGCATCTTTGATATATCTTTTACAGAATTGGGACGAAGTGGAGTGGCGAATAAGAAACCTTGTTCAAAGTCTGGATGAGGGCTTGGAAGTATGGACAGGGTCATCCAAAACCTTGAATTCATCTGATGCAAATAAGTACTTAATGGACGAGCATGATAAGCAGCCGATATCCCCCTACTTATGGAAGGTACTAGTTTGATTTATGTATTATATATATTTATAGCACAATTATACATTACAAAATTACATTATTGGAGTGTGCACGTTGAATTTTGTTTCTAGAGTCTAGATACTTCATTTTGGTTATTCTAATCATCTATTTTATTCCCTCGATTATAGATCGACCTCCAATCATTACATGTAAACTTAGATATTATTATTAGATATACTTATTAGATATACTTACAGATATTCTCACTTTGTCACTATGAAAAGAGAAGAGAAGAAACTCTTAACATACCAGACATCCCATCGCATTGCTGTTTAAGGAGCTCAGGACAGTACCTGGGACTTGCAACCTAAATGAGTCTAAAATATGAATGAACTTCTCCGTATCCGTATCCGAGCTCCTCGCTCTCTACTTCATTTTTTTATTATAATGAAATCAATTATAATTTATTATTGATTTCAGGTATTATATAACCCGAAAGAAAATGAAGCGGTCGCTATTATCCAAATTAACTTAGCGGACTTGACGCTATCTGAAGCGTTTAAAAAGATACCTTGTCGCGACATCTGTCACACAATAGAGTGGATGAGGAATCCAGAATGGTACGATGTGAATAAAGGGTTCACTGTCTGTTGCAATGTACAAGAATTTCAACGGGTCTTCGGCTTTAATTTTACAAACGCCACACGCGTTTTGTCACAGTATTTAATTCCGAAATATGCCTTAGCCTTAAGTTAAAATAGACAGTAGAAGATAAATGATATAATAATGTTAGATTTATGATTCATTTTATTTGTTAAAATATATGTATGGCAATATTTAAAGACCAAGTAGTATTAATATATTATTAAAATACACAGTAACGCCTACACTTTTTTACAAAGCAGATTGTACTAAAACATTATATACTCTATTACATTTTAAATGACTGTTATTGATTTTACAATTTCATAATGTTTAGACGTTTAACTTCTGAGATCTTGTATTATTAGTCTTATTATGAAAGTGTTAATATTTTGAAGCTATCGTGGGACAGTGCCTGTCTGCAAGCGTGAAGGTTGTGGTTCGATTTCCACTTACGAGTTAGAAAGCGGAGAACGAAGTATCTCGGTTGTTTCTGCCTATCATGCTATATGCTGGATACAATTTGAAAAAACAACTTTTTTCTTAACACATAGCTTAATTATTGCAAGTTTGTGAAGGCGATTGTAAATCAATCTTGAAGATATTAACAAAGATGTTTCAATCACACCCTTTTTTGTATTGCAAAATTCCAAAAGAAAGTTTCTTACTCTACTGAGTAGTACCGATACCGGTACACCAGTACCAGTAGTACTTCTGGGAACTTATTTCCCGGTATACTTACTACTGAAAATTTTATTTCCGGTAAAACATGACAACATTAATTTGTAGACCTAATAATTTAATAGATATGATCGTTGTTTCTTATAAGTATTTGACTTTTTACTTATGACCAAATTAAAGTAACATAGAATATTATCACTTTGCATACTTTTGCCGCTATTACCTAACGAAAATATTTTGGATGGTTGGATGAGACGGAAAATGTAATTGAACTAGAAGCAAAAAAAGAACCAGACGAGATATATATAAATGAAATTATATTTACTGACACTCAGTCAGTAAATATAATTGAGTATATGTGTAAAAACCACTTTTTTAAAATTTGTTACTCACATTGTGTTTTCTTAATTTTTCAATATATTTTGACGATTTAGTTTATCTATTGTCTGATTAGTAATAATTTGTTTATTATTTACTAGTGTTCTGTACCTACATGATTTCGCCCGCTGGAGCTAATATTAGGTACTATACAAAAATATTTCCTCATGAATCGCTATCCACTGGTAAAAGGTTAAAAACCGAACGAATTTTGTTAACCCTATTTATAAAAATATTATTCAATAGAAAGAAACGTCCCAAAGAAACAAACAAACATTCAGATTTCATAGTGTAGCGAAATTGAAAATCGAAACAATAATTCGAACAATCTTTGTGTACCCACAGCATAATGTAATATTATAGTAAATGCCATTTGTAATCATAGATTACTCTTAAAAATAAAATGTGATTGCTTTGAATTAATGCACTCTTTAGTGTCAAAGGTCATTGTTAATGATTCTTGATGTTGCAATTGTCTTGTGTGAAGAACGTTTTTTTAAAATATTGTATATTGTAGCCATTAAAAGACCTAGTGATACAAGTACTGAAATGAGAAGTAGGTACAAGTTCAATATCCAAATTCTGAGTAAATGACTTTCAATGAATTTGGTAGGGAAATATCTTACATTTAAATATACGTTGCTAGAGGCCTATCTGTTGCTAGAGGCCAGTCGTGGCGCAGGGGCACAAAGTGTGACTGTAAAAGCGACTGGTTGTGCATATATATTAAAAATTATATTTTCATGTCCTTGCTCTGGTGTCGAGGCAAAGCGCTGCCTTAAGGCGAAAAGTGAGGACTGGGGCCTGAAAGTGAGGAACGGATTGTGCTGTGAGCGGGATACAGCGAAAGAAGCTGATTTATTTAAATAAACGTATATGTGGATACTGGCTGGATTACGGATTGCTGGCTCAAAAATGCTAAAATTGCTGCAAAATAACCCAAATATATCAAATATACCCAATAAATCAAAAACATTTGTAATTCTGTCAAAATTCTGATCTGTGTAAGTAGTTCCAAGAAAACGTTTGAGTCAAGCTAACTCAACGTCCGTCCGTCGCCCGAAGAGGCCGTTGTGGCGTAGCGGCACAAGCGTGTAGCTAAACACGACGTAAAACTTTTAAATTCGATTTCCACTTTGGGAAATGGATTGAATATTTAATATTTTCATTTATTCGTTCTGGTAAAGAGACAAAGTGCGGCGTTGAATTCCGCACTCTGTGGCGGCCTCAGTGGTATTTGCTGTACTGATTTAATTTACTGTAATATTATTTGATATTTTGTAACTGTTTTTGTAATGCTGTCGCTTTCTTACATGCATATCTATATCTTAAAAATCGATAAGATATTGCCTAAAGTTCAATATTTCATTGTTTGTATCGAAATACTTTTATCGTTTTGTAGTAAGCTAACACGACGAATATGGACGGGCGTATGCACTCATTTTATATGACAATAACTACAATGTTGCCTTATTAAACATCGCCAAATTTTCGAAACATTTGTTCCTACAAAATCTTTTAAAATTATCATACAACTAGAGGCCGCCTGCGACTTCGTCCGCGTGGAAACCCTATGATAACGAAACAATATTATCAACATAAGAAATATGGTAACTAAATATTGCAAAGCTCTAATCATAGGTCTATTGGTAGCTACTGGCAGTATGCTCCTATAAACTATATTTAACGATTTTTCTCCTTTAAGAATCAATTCCGCGGGAACTCCGGGATAAAAAGTAGCCTATATGTTATTCTGGGTCTTCAGCTATCTACATACCAAATTTCATCGTAATCGGTTCAGTAGTATTTGCGTGAAAGAGTAACAAACATCCATACTTACTCACAAACTTTCGCATTTATAATATTAGTAGGATGTAATAACATCAAGCTCAAAGTTATCAACAAATGATAAAAAAACACCCAAATTAAAAAAACTTCATCGTACTAATAACAACGTACTAATAACAATTTATTTCTACACAATTTTGTAGGAATTGTTACAAATGTCTCGAAAAATTGGCGATGTCTAGTAAGACATCGTTTTAGTTAATAACATACAAAATTAGTATATACGCCCGCCCGCATTCTCCGTGTAGTCAAAACCTATATGGAGTATAAGATATTTCCGTTAGACCTACATTTAAGTAATTTTGGCAAAATGTGAAGAGTTGTAGTATAAATAAGGGACAAAAAACTTAACTTAAAAATTTATCACAAAGCACAACATACGATTGTAGTTCTTGTCTTCTCGTTGACCTACAATCCTGAAATTAGTTCCGAACCCTCAGTGGATGGATCCGACTCGCATCTGACGGCTTTTTTTATTATCGAGACGGCTATTTCTATGATCATGGTTTTTTCATTCCAATTTTAATATTAATTGAGATTGAAAATGATCAATACTTTAATAAAATGTTATCTCGTTATATATTAAAAATGTACGAAATTTTCATTGTATATTTCTAAATCAGAATTTGGTATAATATAAAAAAATCCGCAAATGAACAAATACATTCCGTAAATATGTATTTGTAGGTATAACTAGGCTGTTTTTATTTTTCAGCTTTACGCTGTTCTTCATTAAGCAGGGTAGCCATACAGAATTTAGTGTCAAGACACTCCGTTTACCGCTTTTCACCTTAATTAAATATTAAGTTCCAAATATAGAATGTCAAATATACAGAATTCTCACAGAAAAGTTATAGATACATTATATTATCGTCACGAGCTTTGATTATAATGTTAATATATTTAAATATGACCATCAATGCCTTACGAAATATCCATTTTAACAGTAATGAAATTATAATATGTGCCATATGTCGAAATACGAAAGGACAATGGATAATAATAATCTATGAACAGACATCACGATGTGTTTTGACTCGCTCGCTCAGAGACCTTTGACCTGATATTTGATAGGAAATGATAACTAAGATGATATCATGTAACAACACTATGAGAGTTAGATTGCATTCATATTTGTTAGAACATATTAAAACTGAATACATATTTTTTTTATCCATATTAATTCAAATATCAAAAATATAATAATTATTGAAAAGAAAAAAAAAAATTCAGAAAAAACATAAGCACGTGTTGTTGATTTGTAATCTAATAATTGCAAATAATTAATTAAATTAAACCATTTTAATTATAAAAAAATCGACGGAAAATTAGTAACGGTGTTTTAAATTGTCATCACACTACTAAGTATCTTAACAAAACGTTTCCAGGTTCCCTCTGCCTACCCTGCTATGTGCGAGATACAGCATGAAGCTAAAAAAATAGACTATGACCTACTTTAAATGCTACTTTACTTTTAGTTGTGATGAGATGACCATATAACGGACTGTGTCGCTGAATCAGAAGCGTTTTTTTTTTTTATTTATGGACACAATAAAACATAAAATGTGTAATATTCCTTACAACTTCTTTGATCATAAATCAAAAATGCCGTTCACGATCATCAAATTAACAAATTAAATTTTTTTGGTGTTGTAACTTGGAAATATTTATCGATCAAACAGTGTGACATGTCGATAACATGATAAATTGTCATCACACTACTATTAAAAAAATATATATTTTACAAAAAATAACAACAAAAACATTACTTGATTATAAATTAGTAAATTAAATTAATATTAACTTTTTTTAAACTCTATACCACTTGAAAGTCAAACATTCATCATTTCATATATTTACGAATAAACAGCTTTTTTTTTGCGATACCAAAAAAAGCACTGATGTATGTTAACACTTTAAATTATTTTATTATATAATTTCTTGATAATCTTGTGTAAACGACTAATCTCTAGATTTTTAAGACTTTTCTTAAAATACCTTACAATATTTCAATAATATTTTATTAAGCAGATACGACAGACATATTGTAACTAAAAGAAAACGCAAATTTTTAAATTAAAGTTTTATTATCAAGCAAGTGATATAAACCTATTTTCTACTTGAATAAAAGGTCTAACTAAGTATACAACAAAAATGATATGTATTAACGACGTTTTTTTACTTAAAGAAAATAACCACGCATGGAAATGGGTCGATTATAATATAAAGGGCGTTTAACACCAAAAAAAATAAAATTTACAAATGCTCACGACATCGATAAAACGCAGGTGAATCACTATAAAGCGGATGCGGTCAGGGCGGCCTTCACCTGTGCTCTTTCAACTTCTGCAGTGATTCTAACAGGCGTAGACTACACGGTTTAAAAATATTATGGTAATTAAATTAAAATGTTATGTCATGTCGTATTTTACCATGAGTGAAGGTGTGTAAGGATTACACATAGGTATAAAGATTTTAATTTAACTGAAATCAAATTAACCAGTTTCACGCTGTATCCTACACACAGCAGGGTAGGCAGAGGGAACCTATCGATAAGACACTCCGTTCCCCACTTTCTGCCGAGTTTTGGAGGCATTGCGTATTAAGTAGCGGAACTTAACGCCGCACTTTGCCTCGACACCAGAGCGAAAAAATGGAAATATACATTTTAAGTATATATCTCATTTCGTCGACTGATCGAACCCACAATCAGAAGTGTTTTCCAGTCACACTTTGTGCTTCTGCGCCTCGACTAGCCTCTAAGAATGTATATCATATATTTTTCTTATACATGTTATTTCAAAGTTACAGGATATTAGTTAATATTTGGAATATAGTTAGGTATGTAACATTACCTACCTGTGCATGTTATTTTATTTTGTTACATATTCTATCACATTATATTTTTAATTTTTATTTTTATTTATATTTATATTTACAGTTGAGATATGTATATTAATTTGGCCGAGAAGAGGTCAATTTATGTTTTAGGGACTTATCGATTTGGACCGGACATTTCCCTAATTGGTGATCGAACCCACAACTATCGTAAATGCATTTCTACATTTAACATAATATAGATAAAATATAAAAAAAAAATTGTGATTATGAGCAACAAGCTTTAACTGCCAAGAATATGATAATTAGTTGCACAAGTTACATGACATGAGAACATTTTAAAGCAAACAAGTCGCTGGAAATAGCATCGATATTAAAACTCTTCATAGATCTTCACTATACTTACGTAGTTTTATTATCTACTAAAGACTTAAACGCGGCTTCGCTTGCTTAAAGTTTTTTTTTTTGATGTAATAGCCAAAGGACAAGAATTAGGACAATAATAATTATTATTGAAATTTACTTATGTCCTTTCTAATATCTCTAAGAATATATATTGTGTACAATTACAAAGTTTTATGATAATCGGTTGTCATTTTCGAGTGAAAGCGTAACAAACAAACTTACTCACATTTATAATATAAGTAGGATGTTATAATATGATATGATATAAAACAAATGAACTTTAGGAAATAATGAAATATATAGTAAAAAAATAGTTTCTCTCTCATATTCCGCCCAATAAAGCTTTTCTAATCTAAGATCGCAAAATTTATATCTTTCTATTATAATAAATTTCGCTTAATAAATTTATATCTTTCTATTATATAAAAAAATGTTTCGTCGTGGCCGATGACTTTTTTTTTTAATAAACGACATAACGTTGTCTTATTTATTAAAAAAAAGGAAAAATCGAACTAACCTATGTGATTGCGGCGACTCTGTTATTTATATTACTTTACGATCATTGCAAGCAAGCGTTGGTGAATGAAGAGACTAGGGGCCCAAAGTCGCTTAATAATTACGTTGGACAAAGTAAAATATTTTTAACAAAATATATATAATGTTATTAAAAGTAGCTAGACTAGGAAGAAAATTGGCTATTACACAGTTACGTAACTATTTATAAAAATGAATGAGACGGAACTTAGAGTTAACACACTCCGCTCCCCACTTTCTGCCGAAATATGGAGGCATTGCGTGTTGAGTGCCGGAACACAAAACCGCGCTTTGCCTTGAGCGCAGAGCGTAGAAGTAAATATATTAATATTTCATTTATTCGTGTGGGAATCGAACCCACAACAATTAGCCTCCAAACGGTGTTGTTAATACAAACGTAGATTAACAACAAGAACGCACTTGTTCTTAGTTTTGTGTTATTCATGTCATTTCTACTCATACACTCTGATCTTAGAGAATTCTCACATTATGAATAATGGTCGGAGTCCGCTCAAACTGTTCAATTTTTAATTAATTAAATATTCATGATACATTTTAATTTTTACATCTATCAATTTAATTATCTATTCTTCAATTATATATGGTTTTTAAATATCTTTTAAAATAATTAAATGAAGCCATTTTAATTTACTTAATTTAAAATTTTCTACAATAATAAAATATGTTATCAATAATCAAAGAAAAGAAACTTAGTGCCGAAACACTCTGTTCTGTGATTTCCGCTGGAATTCGAGATACTGTGCGGTAGGACCTCACCTCATCTCCATGTTATATCTTAACAGAGCGGATAAATTAAAACGATACATTTTCCCAAATGAGAATCAAACTCGCAATTACCAAGCTTACATTTTCACTTGGCCACGAATGGCTTCGAATAGATAGACAAATTATAAACATATTCCGAATAAGACTAGCAATTACAACCTCATGGTAGTAGGTATTTGTTCTAATAGCAGAAGTTCATAAATATCGATAAAGTTCAAATAATAACTTACAATTATCAATTTCCCAAAGCTATTATTATACTATAAATACCTACCATCTAACATCAAGTTATAGCATATTGAACCGCAAGGCTGTTAAATAAAAAAAAAACGTAAAAAATTGGTTAATCCTCGTTAAATGAGGAAGATACGGGCAATAAGTGTAGGTACATTTGTATTGTAAATAACAACTGATTTATCACGTATTTCATAAAGTATAGGTGCAAAGGCAATTGCTTAATTTTTTTTATGTTTACTAGTGACTTGTTTGCGGCTTTGCCCACTTGAACTACTCAATTATCCTAATCCTAATAATATAATTTTAAAGACAATATTCATACAATGAAAATTAAAGTTTTAGTCAATTCAATAAAACATTTATTTTATGGCAATTTTGTCGAACCAAATATAACTTTTATGAACTATTTATGAACTTACTTAAATTATTCAAATATTAAGGGAAGCTTACCAAAATACAATAGTGAAAACTAATCTAGAAAACGACTGAGCCGTTTCTGAGATTAGCGTACATAAACGCACGTACAAAGTTACAATCAGACAAACCAATAAATAGATCAAAAAATTTAAAGTCATCATCATCATCGATCTTACATTGATATATTCCACCTGTAAATGATTTCCTCATATATCCTCCATGTTACATTCCAGACAGCGATCTGTTACAGTTTTGTTATACATATATAAATATCCAAGCTATTAGGTTTTTCTAGACTTTCCTTTGGTGTGTAAAGATATATAATAGATAGATATTAAAAAGCTCTATCCGGCTTATTCTATCCTATGCGAATAGTAACTCATAACTTCGTTGTGTGTGGACTATAAAACATAAAATTCTATTATCTTGTTTCCGTAAGAATTTTGGTAAATCCTCTCTTAATGCTCCCCTGCACTCCACAAGGAACCTACATGCCAAATAGGAATAGATTTTAAAATATTTTTAGAGCGCGATGTTATGGAACTGTTGCAGTGTATAACGAAATGGTGTCAATTCATTATGATTTATTTGCCCATCCTACACAAAACGTTTGAAAAAGTATCAAAATAAAATCATTCTTGATATTTTGCCTTATAGTACTAACGTTATTTTTAGTATGCCAAACGAATTTTATCTGTACAAGTACCTTGTATATCAATAATATTCTTGATTAGATCCGTTTGCGGGTCGTTAGATCATCGTTATTTAATAAGCTATATTTATCGTTTAAGATACTATGACTGTGTTAAATCATAAGCAACTTTCATTGATTATTATACTTATATTGTGGATTTTTTTTATAGTTTTACATTTTATTCTGTTTACTGTGGACTAAATAATTTCAAATAATTCTCTGGTGTCGATGCAAAGCGCGGCGTTGAGTTCCGCCACGCAGCACGCAATGCTTCCAGAATTGCTGATTGAATCTGATTTTGTTGATTTTTAAATAATTTATGGGACATAGTACAAAGATACTCCGTTCCCCACTTTCCTTCGAATTCTGGAAGCATTTCATGTTTAATGTGGATGTATTCATATGTAAAATTCCACGAGTGCGTTTAGACTTACCTCTAGAACAATTTAGTAAAAAATATATTATTAAACAAAGCATACTATTCAATTCAACATTACTATAATTAAAATAATGCTTGAAATTAAATGCTATTGATGTTCACTCGGGAAGCTAATGATAGTTAGACATCCATTGTAAACTATATTTTAAAAAGAGCAGCTGTTGAGTTTCTTGGCGGCTCCTCTGAGCAGAACTTCCGAGCCAGTGGTAGCTTCCTGTAGGACTGACGCTACTGACATTACTGACATTTATTTAGAAAACCTATAAAAATTTGAACGTAGCGGGACTGGAACCCGCGCCTCCTGGAACCGACTAGGTCGGTCGGTTTCATAGTTGTCGTCCATACGTTGTCGGTCAGTTTCCAGGAGGCGCGTTCAATTTTTTATACGTTTTCTACATAAGTATGTTTCTTTCCTAAGTGTGAAATAAAACTTCGCAATATTAAAAATATTACTGACATTTCTATATAATTTGACGTTTCGAAAGCCTAATTGTATAAATAATATTTTGATTTTACAGTAACACGCCTGTGTTCCTGCACCATGATTGGCATCATTATAATTTTGATATAAAAAAAACTTATTCCAAATGTCAGTTTATTGAATATACGTATACAAATGAATATGTTGTAATAATTATATATAATATATTTCCATTAACAAAATTACCGCGTTTTTATTGTTATTTGTAAAGAAACTCAGCTATTCTCATACACTTATACAACTACAAACCAAGTTAGCAAATAGATGATAATTAATATGGCTATTGAATGAAATATTATTGTTCAAAATATATTACCTCAATCTACTTAAGGTTTTTTAACTTCAGAATAAATCGATGTTCTTTAAGTAAAGTATCGAAAGTGAATAGCCGCAAGGGTTATTTGTAATAGGAAACTGTCCTTATTAGCAGTTCATAACAGCAATAAAAGAAATTAGCAATACATCACTTTCGATATTTTATCTAGGGACCGTCGAAATGTTTATAAATATGTCAATAAGTCGATAAATATTCCTAAAAAAATTAATTAATAAATGTGGAATAAGTAAATGTATTAAGTAATTCAATAAATATTTTTTTATTTCATTATTTCATATGAAATAATAAAAAACTAGTAGTTGTATTGAATCCAACTTTCTATGGGACAAAATGATTTTCTGTACATTTTTTTTTTGCGAAGAAGAGAAGAGAAGTTTTGCGAAGTGATTTTTTGTTAAATCCTTCTCTGCCTACATTTGAAATATAAAGTTTATGAATATATCCATATATGTATATTTAATATTGATTTCTTATATATACTTAACTTTTTTTTCGTATCTATATATTATTCATTCAAAATGGCATTACTGACCTACTTTATAATTTTCACTTGTTTGTGGAATATAACATAATATAAAAATATCTTGTTACGTATTTCGAAACAATATTGCAAACAATGTGTACGACATTGTCGATTCACATAAATGTATGATTTATGTTTCGCGTAATAAAATATCTGGTGTCTATGAATATTTTAAAATATTTTTTATAAGTTTTGCATTGATTTATATAAAAAATAACTTTGACTTATTTATTTAGCGCCACACAGGTCTCATATAGCAGTGTAGAGTGAACTTGGTTGGTTTTTAAATGTATTTTTTATACTTATTTATATTTGCAAATTTCTTTGTTATGCAAATATAACATTTAAAAAAATCCACCTTGATTGTCAACCTTTTTTAAGTAAATTGTTGATTTGTTGACTATTGACAATCTGTCAGTTCTACTTTAGTCTACAGATGGATCAACATCGATTTCACCATTTCATACGTTTCATACCAAATTGGGTACAAAAATAAAATTGCCAACAAATCTGTTAGCAAGCAAGAACTTTGACTGGCAGCTTCTGTCTTACACATAAACGCGCATGTATAGGAAGATTAAATTTCAAATCTAATATATTTTATTGTTTTACAAGTTTTTTAAATGAATTAATTAAAAAAATATATAAAACAATAAAATATATTAAAATTTAATATGATATATTCGTAATGAAAAGGTCAAACGTTCTATTATTTTCTAGATACTAAGTGTATCTAGAAAATAATATATTAACGATTAGTGGATATTCTGCAAGCATTTGCGCAATATTATGTATACACATGTTTGCATAAAAGTATATATAATGAAAGCTATAAATTTTTTATTGTATTTCATTTCAATATATTTAATACTAAAATTATAATATTATTTTGTCTACATTCATAGTAAATTACGTTTTTACTATTTTTTTAAGGTTAAAATTAAATTTCTCTAAAACACGTATTATTAAATAAGTGACGCAATTTTAATCATTATTATTAATAATAATATAAACTAATTAAGGTGATTTAGATATTCCATCAAAAATGGAACTTAGTGTCAAGACACTCCATCAAATTCAGAAGCGGATTCCACCCCATGCTTTCTCCTCCAAGATAGGGAAAATGAAAATAATTCACTCCCCTTAGTGAGGATAGAACCCATAACAATCGCATTTACAGGCACTGCCTCACTGTTCCATATTGATCTTTATATAAAATATATTTTTTTTTATAAATAAGAATATAAACTTATATTTCTTGCAATGTTTGGTTACATTATAATACATTAAGATGTCATTGATACATCAGATCATTTATATTTAAATATATGTAGAATTAATAGTTCATGATTTAAATTAACAAAATAATGAAAAATTAGGTCAACTCATCTAATTTTATTATTATTTATGCCTTGTAAATGTTGCGGGTGTTAAGGCTCAATGTCATGAGAAGCTTCTAATAACAATAACGATTTTAGAGCTAACGTTTTTTTTTATGAAAAATATTAAACGCAAGTTGTATGTATGTGGATCCAAATTTGTAATTTTAACTACTTTTTATTTATAGAAAGATTTTTTTTTGTTTTTTTTGTCGATAAAATAACAATTATAAAGAAAAAGTCACAAGCGCACACGAAATAAGAGTTGACGTTTAAGAAATGGATCCCATCCTATCCTAGTCAGTTGATCAAAATATAAAAAAATAATCGTAAATAAATAAATATTTTTATTACAGAATATGACAGAACAGCAGCTACATGCGAGGATGTCACGGTGAAAATGAAGTAGAACGTGTTCAGGTGATGAGAGCACATCGAGAGAATGAATGATGAAAGAATGACAAAAAAGATAAATGAAGGAAGAGTGAGTGGTAAAGCAGGTTGGGGATAACCTGAGTGACCTTCGAAAACACACCGTCGGTGATGCTGGAAGAAAGGTTACGTAAAAAGCATGAGGACCCCTCGGAGGGTGTATGAATGGGTTGATGACACTGGACGAAGTGAAAGAGGTATGCAGAGACTGGAGTCTGGACTGGTTTATTCTGGCTGCTCCGCTATGAATAAAACGTTAACATGTGTGGAAAACATAAAAACATATATTACCAAAATTTCCTTAATAAAGTGTGATAAAGTTAGTGTATGAGTTAATCTATGACAAAATGAATAGCATTTGTTAACAATTATGATTATTCATGCTTGACCCGTAACATACACACATTCTCACAGGCTAATCGTAAATCATCTTATGAAAATGTTTGTTGGCTTGATCTATTAATATACTTTATTATTTAATTATACCATCGTGGCCCAATGGGACAGCGTCTGACTGTAGTCACGATGGTAATGGGTTTGACTCTAACTCGGTGGAATGATGACGATTATAATAAAATTATTTTTAATTTCCCGCTTTGGTAAGATAATGTGCGGCGTTGAGTTCCGCCTCTCTAATCGCAATGTCGTGAATTCGGGACTTTCGTCCCGGTGGCACATAAGTGACACTAAATAAACTGTATCCACTGTGATATGCGGAATAAAGCATAAAAGTGAACAAAAATATCTGTCTGTTTTTTCTATATTTGTGGTTTTGAAAAATTTAAACAAATGTTCCTGCTATATTTTGCGACAAATTTTCGCACAGAATATAAACATAAATCAAGTATTGTTTATTATTATAGAAACACATCATTCATCATTTAAATGAAGCGACAATTTCATATAATAATGTAAATTAAATTTATAATCAATTTCCATAGATTTTCCAACACTGATTCAGATAATTGTATTGACATTTTGCTCAAACGTTTCATAACTTATGGTAACATCATAGTAACTCGTACATAATATGGGTGGAGTTGACGATGGGAACCTGTTTTATAATGTTAAAATGTTTGCGAAACTCGCCGTTTTTGTATAGCCCTTGGACCGTTATTGGTCCAGATGAGGAAAACTGTCATAATTAATACGCAATAGGAGTTTACTTGAAAAATGGTGAGCAATTGTGAATTGAATGAACCATTTATTAGGCCGTCGTGGCTCAGGGGTACAAGCGTGCGTTGTGGGTTAATATTTTCGTTTCCTCGCTCAGGTAACGGAGCAAAGTGCGGTGTTGAGTTCCGCCACTCAGCAATGCAATGCTCAATCGAGAATTCAGCGGAAAGTGGGGAATTTATAGAATATTAAAGGAAAAATATCTCATACTCTCATGTTTAATATTTCAAATATTCATTTTAATATTTAAAATGATTTTTTTATTGAAAATAGAAGCTTTTCGACCAAAGACATGATTGAGAACTTTATAAAAATAACTGACACTACAACGATTAAATAAAATACGCTCTAATCCTTATTTTATTTCATATTATTTACTTTTATAATTAATACAAATATATACATAAATAATTAATACAAATATATATATATACATATATATATATATATATATATATATATATATATATATATATATATATATATATATATATATATATATATATACAAAACTCTGTATTTATTAAATTCGTGGCATCTGTTTCAAGGTGCAAGATTAATAAACGACGATTTTTAAAGTTCATTGTGTATTTTAGAACAAAGAAGTAATTAATATTAACGATTATAGATAATGGTAAAATCGAATAGGAATTGTTATTACTGCATGTAAATTTATACTATTTTTTTTTATTATTCCGCTATATTCAGGATTGAGCGTTAAAAACACAGAAAAAATTAAACTTATAAAATGCAGCTTATATCTATGTTCTAGTATAGACTCTAGAGTTCTAGTATAGTTCAGATAAACCAAGTTTAATTATTTTATTAATTTTGATTCTATTTAGTAGACAATATAAGAAGCAATGGAAGCAAGTTATTCCTAAACACCAAAACGAAAACTTAACAACATCATCCCAGCACTTTAACCCTAGAAAGATGTCTGCCCATCGTTTTTGTGGCCTGCCCACTTTTCTTCTTTCTTGTGGGCCGATCTATTTTGTGCTTTTGAGAGTCCATCGCTGGTCCGTGCATCTCGCGACGTGGCCAGCCGAGCCCCATTTTAATTTTAATGTCTTATACAATGCATCGGTCACTTTTGTCTTTTTTCTTATACCTCCACTTTTTGTTTTTTTATTTTTTCTAAGGAGGGTTTCATATTTATTATATTGAATTAAATATCCGTTATTATAAATTACAAATATGACGAATAATACAAAGTACAGATAATTAATTAAAATTTATTATGTTTTTGCTGACAGTTCCACACTATGCATTTTCATATTTTTCTGAACTTTTTGGTTTTTTTACCTTTGCTTCAAATATTCTAGCAGTAAATAATATAAACATTTACGCAGGCGATTTAAATTTCATACAATAATGCTTATTTGTCTTAATCTCAATTTTTTCATATTGATTAACAGAGTCCAATGCTGTGTATTTCTTAGCAGAGAAGAGAAACTATAACCAATACAAGTAAATTAAGTAGAAGACATTAACCCACAAAACACTGTGCCACGATGATCTCAATGGATTCGCATTTATATGACAAAATGACCTTGAACTACAACCAACCACAGTTCCAGAGTAATTAACTTGGTATTTATTGCGAAAACATCTCATTATACACTTGAGACGACTTCTTCATATATTTTTAAGTATGCAGATAATCGTTTTTTAATGCGTTTCTCCTCATATTTTGTAATCCTATAAAAATTTGCCATATTAAATTATAGATTTTTGGCAAAAAGAGTATCCTGATAGGAAACTGGTGTAATAATCGATAAAATCTCACATAATTCAGTCTCCCTCAAGGACAGAAATATCTTTAAATTATTTATCACTGAAAAATGTATATCCAACTTTCTTTGCCTTAGGGTATTGGACAATTTGAGATAAGATGATTCACCTGCAAACCGGTGCGCCTTCCACTGAGGCTTTATCACTAGCATGTACTCGAGCGGTATTTTGTCGACTAGCGAATGGCAGCTGGAAAAGCTGCATTCTGTAAAAATATTTTAATATCTAAAATAAGTGTATGAGGCCAGTCGTGGCGCAGGAGCACAAAGTGTGGCTGTAAAACCGACTGGTTGTGGGTTCGATCCCCACCCGAGGAGATGAAATATTTACTTACATTTTCATTGCCTCGCTATGGTGTCGAGGCAAAGCGCGGCGTTGAGTTCTGCCACTCAACACGCAATGCTTCCAGAATTTGGCAGAAAATGCAGAACGGAGTGTCTTAATACTAGGTTCCCTCTGCTACCCTGCTGTATGCGGGATACAGCGTGAACCTGATTGATTGATTAGTCATTTTGTTGTTGAATAGCGCCACGCAACACACAATACCTTGAAAGGTCTGCGGAAAGTGGGAGACGGAGCGTCTTAACACTAGGTTCTCTCTGCCTATCCTGCTACACGCGAGATACAGCGTGAAGCTAAAAAAAAGTAAATGTTAAAATAGGTTCAAATTGAAAGTAAAAGATTTATATATATTATGGCATTTCATTTATTTACTTCTACTTTAATTTAAAATTAAGTACGGTATATAGTTATATGTGTAAATTTTGCATTGTTATAAAAAAGATATAAAAATATGATATCGCCACAAATGAAGAGCTTCTATTTTCAAAGCTTTCTCATAATGTTACAACAGTATTATGAAATCTCGACACTAACACCGATCTTCTTAAACGATAACGCGCTTTTGTACCGCGTTATAGCCGCGATTTGACTGGCCTATTATTCTATTTTAATAACAAATTAATTAGTCACTACTAAAATAAATTAAAGCTAGTCATGGCGCAGGGGCACAAAGTGAGACTATAAACGCCACTGGTTATGGGTTCGATCCCCACTCGAGGAAATTATATATATTTATTTAAATTTATATTTCCATTTCTTCACTCTAGTGTCGAGGGGCCGTTCAAGTATTACGTAAGCACTGTAGGGGGGCGG
>JAATLQ010026312.1:0-66830 GCA_013421005.1 Heliconius erato x Heliconius himera | reverse complement strand
GGGTTTTAATTTTGGTGGTCTTATTTTATAGGAGAGGTAAATGAGGTCGTGATAGGAAAAAGCTTCGGCAGGGAGTTGGCCATGGAAATGTACATGGTCTACAGAGGAAACAATGATCAGGTCTAGGAGTGAGGGAGAACAATGAGGAAAAAAATGAGTAGCACTAGATGAAAGAAGATGTAAGTTTGAGCTAAGAACTATATTTTTTAAAGATTTTGCACGTTTATCATTTTTAATTACACACGTGTTAAAGTCCCCCATTAGAATAGTATGATCTACGGTAGAAACATACTTTTCCAGTAATATTTCAAATGATTCAAAATAATTAATGTGCAATGATGGATTGTAAAAGACGCCTAACAGAACTTTTAAGGTACCAAACAGAATTTCAACAAAAATATGTTCAGCCGCTTCTGAGTACTGGGAGTGTGATTTATCTAATATTGTAAAAGGTATATGACTGCGGAGGTATATAGCTACACCACCACCACCTTTGTTTACTCGATCATTGCGTATCAGATGGAAACCTGGAATGGAATAGGAAGTGGAAGGAAGACAGGGTTTCAGGAAGGTTTCGGATACCAGTATAGCATGTACATTTTTTACATCAAGAGAGGAAAGAAGGTCAGGATAGTGAGCTGGAATGCTTTGAGAATTTATATGAATGACATTAAAATTTTTAGGAACAGAGGAGAATTTGGAATCCAAGAGCGTGTTTAAAGGCAAGGAGGTACTGTGAAAGCTGTCATCGGAATCCGTAATAGAATCATATATACTATCAGCACTCAATGAACTATTGGACATATTCAATATTTGGCTCATTATAAATTATTATATATAATCAATATAAATATTATATATAAAGACAAAACAAATAATTATAATATATATATAAATAAAAAAAAAATAACAATAATAATAACAACAATTAACATACCTGCTATCATAAACAAACTATATATATCAGAAAAAGAAGTCTACACCTATATTTAAGATAATGTATAAAGCAGTCACATCAATTACATATTATGACATAAAACAATTTTTACAAGATTTATGAGCTATAATTTTTACTTTTCCGGTATATTAATAGATAAATAAAAGTAATCATGGTAAGGCATGAAATCAACAAAAAAAACAAAAAGTAGGAGAAAAATAATTCCATATATGTAGTTATTTTTCCTTTCATTTGGTTTATATATACAACAACATGGAAAAAAAATTGAAATAAAAAGAAAGAAAAAATGTGTTTACAAATTCTTACAAACAAACAAATACAACTATTTACCATTATTTACATTAAAGTAAAAATTATTAAAAGTTATTACTAACAGCATACATGAGAAAAAAGTACAAAAAAGAAATAAAATAACATTGACATTTAAATCAACGTCAAACGTCATCTGTCACTAGATACAGTGTCTTGTTTGATAGTTATGTATATATTTATGTTAAAGTTATTAAAAGTAAACAATAGAGAGGACCGAACAATTAAAATAGAAAGAGTTTATCTTTCACATTTATAAAGACGGAAGTGACTTCAACAGAGTAAAAGCGTAAATCACGCATAATATATTTAATGTGATAGGCTATTTTGATCTTTGATTGAGCCATTAAGCCGATTGCCGTTCTTTTAGAAACACAGTACTAAAAGTTAGCAAAAGTGTTTTAATTAACGTCTTAACTCGTTTCCGGCGAAGGGAATAGTATGAAGTTTACGAATTAACTAAAATATCTGACTTGAAGCTGGCGATAATTTATGCGTCTTTTAACACAGATTTCAACGTAAATTTGTAACAGAAATTATTATTAGTAAAGATTTTGTTAATTTGCAAAAGTAGCTTTACTTCCTATAAAAACAAAAAAATCTCAAGAAATTTGGATTTATTTTGTATTGCCGTAAACCTGGCGTTGCAGCAATATTCCAATCTAAGAAAAAAATAGAAGAATTGTATAAAATAAATTATAAACAGCTACATGCCTCATATGTTATTATCCAAAACAATGGCACCTTCCTAATTTTGCATTTTAAGATCCAAAAATTATAATCAAACCGCGAAATCCACTGTATTGTTTACTTAAATTCCTTCACAAATCCCTGACAGGGGTAAATTGGGCGTATTTTACGTGACATTAAGGTAAACATTTTGATAAGCCTGTATATATATTGGACGTGACGGGAATGTAATATTACATAACGTATAACATTACAACGTACATCAAATATACGATCAAATTTAATGTTATAAGCTGAGAATGTGATGGCTGTCAGAATAGAACATCACTCAATGCGATAGGGCTCATTCATGTAATTATCGCTCTTAATAATAGGTTATAATAGGTGTTCTGTTTCATTATCGATATGGTAGAAGAATGGTTTAATGATTTTCTTAATATATGTATATCTGTAGATATTTTTGTTATAAAATACGTATAGTACGGTCAAAATGTCGTGGCTCCGTTTAAGTAAGGTTTTCTGTACTTATGCGCACTGTTATTTTAAAATTAAGAAAAATCTTAAATTTTAATCTGCACAGACGTCTACATCTAACTTCAGGACAGCCACGACTTGTTGACCGTACTGTAGACAGTTGCACCACAGTCAGTTTATTGGAGAATGGAAGTGCTATTATTTTAGTATCTCAGGCTCATTGTAATTTTGTGATATTACTTTTATCAGCTTCACACTATGCCCCTGACCTATATAATAATAATAATAATAATAATAATAATAATAATAATATATTTATTCATCAAATTAAATTTTACAAATTGCCTCTTAAACCAAGAGGTGTGCGTTGGTAGCCGTACTAGTATAAACTGTGTCACAGCCACCAGCGTCTTTGCCCCTTTACAATTTTAATGACATTTTAGACATTTCAATCATTTAATTATCAGTTAAATATTATAAACATATAAAAATGAAAAAGAAAAAAGAAACTATATAATATTTTAAAATCGCCAAAAGCAAAAACAAACAAACAACTTATAATATAATTAATCAAAAAACAAAGTGTAATTATCACGTCAAGTATATGAATTTCTTTGTGCGTATGTGTGTGTGTGTGTGTGTGTGTGTGTGTGTGTGTGAGTGTGTGTGTGTGTGTGTGTGTGTGTGTGTGTGTGCCTTTTGATGCCCATGGTATGTGTGTATGTATTTATTTAGCCAAGAAGAAATTCTCGGCATCAATGTACGATAAATTGTGAAGCCAAGTTGCAACAATTTTTTTGCATTTAAAAAAAGATAGTGGATATATATACCTAAATTTGTTGATTTTATTGTATATGTGGCTGCTGATAATGTAAAACTGAGTACGGGCGAACCTCGTTCTGGAATACACGGTATCACAGACCCTGGACTTATTACGTTTGCAACTAGGCCTGAAAATAATACTTTTATGCTTACGAAGTATTACTAACATTATGAAGAGCTTCCTAACTGACAGAATAGTCGTGTCACGGTAGAGTAGATCCGTACTGTAAAGTCTAGGTTTTCCTAGCATAACTTTCAATATAGCCCTTTGAGCACGTTCTAAGGAGAGTAGTGTGTGCTTGCTGGTGCCCCCCCAAACAACGATGCAATAGCTTAGAAGACTTTGTACGAGAGCATAATACACCGTGAGAAGGATTTCAGGATCACCTGAATTTCTAAGTTTTTTAAATACCGGAATTATTTTACGTATACGGTTGGCTATATTATCAATATGAAGTGACCAGCTTAAGCAGCAATCCACAGTAACACCCAAATATTTAACATTGGAGGCGCGAGAAAGATTAAGACAATGAGAGAGATAAGACAATTGCAGTCATCCTGGCGAGAGCAAGTATGCGCTTTGATGGCAAAATCGGAAGACGGTTGGGAGCTTAGTCGGTGAGAGAAAGCTACAAATTTAGTTTTATCAATATTGATAGTCAAAAGGTTGGAATTATACCATTGTGTCACAAATCTGATAGCATTCTCGGCGTAGTGTTTAGCCTCAATCCATTCTCTCCCATGTATTACTAACACAGTGTCGTCTGCATAAGCGATAATTTTACAGTTGGGCAGTGACATATTACATAAGCTATTCACGTATAACAGAAATAGAGTGGGACCCAGGACACTTCCCTGGGGAACTCCAAAAGAAATACCTACCTTGTCACTGACAAACTGATCGATCCTGACATACTGAGAGCGGTTAGTTATAATGAAATTACTCGTAGCTTATAATAATTGTTTATTAATACTGAATAATTGAATAAAGACTAACTGTTATTGACGCTTCGTGAGTTTCGTACTTAAGTAATTAAGTAAAAAAACGGAACCTTTATATATGGGCATAGAGAGGGAAGAGCCAGGTGGGCCGTGCCCACCCCAGAATAGTCTGGTGTCGACTCCAGAAATTTTACTTACAACAAACATTTGCCTCAAAAAATTGAAAAAACAACATTTACACGTACATATCTGTTCAAAGCTAGAGTCCAAGTATAGAAAAAATAATAATGGGAACGAACTGTCTTAATACTAGACTCCCAGGTTCTCTCTGCATCTGCTAGGATAAAAAAAAAAAATAAGAAAATGTCATTTATATTATCTTATTATGTACAAAAAATGAGCGCGGTCAAGTGCATACATGGTTCCATACTTATCATGATCATATGTGATGAGATGGTAATGGAGTCAGCATGCAAAATGCATTTAGGTTTCTTCACGTTAGAAGAAATGAAATTTACTTTAAAGTGAGATAATATGGTGAAAGTATCCTCATTTTTATGTATTCTCTCGTTTTATCCTTTATAAAACTGAATCTTCATAATGTGGTATTAAATGTTATTTAAGCAATGTGATGCGAGAAAGCTTATGTAAGTAATTGTTATAAAAATATCGCAAAAAATATTATCAAAGATTAACTCTTGAGAGCCGCAAATTGTATCGATAGAACTGTATTTTTTTCTGTTGTTCCCAACAAAAAAAAATCCATTCCTAATTAAATATATCCCAGTTAAATTCTGGAGGCATTCCTTGATGAAAAGCAAAATTCAACACCGCCTTTAGCATCGTTGCCAGAGAAAGGAAATGAAAATATTAAATATTTCATTTCCTCTACTGGGAATTGAACTCACAACACGTCACGTTTACAGTCACTCGCTTATGCCCCTGAGCTACGGCTAGCCACAATAAAACTGATAGCATTGCATTTCTTAATAATCGACTACTAAACCTTATTGAAATTATAAATATAATTATTTAGGTTTCTTATAATTATTATACATTTAGATTTCACTATTTTATGATAAATATTTAATAAAATAATACTATTTTGTAGATTTTCTTACTTCTACATGAATATGTCAAGCGTAAATCAAACTAAAACAGTAAACATACAAAAAAAGAAATACTAGACTACAATTCAAAAACAAAATTATAATAAAGACATTAATATTACCGTATTTCCTGTAACCGTCGGCTAGCTCAGGAATAACAATACAAGGTACAGAATATAGGTACAGCCAGTTATTAGTTATGTAAATCGTGGAAAAAGCACCAAGCAACGGACGGGCCGAATCAACGGATGCGCTTCCAAACCGTTCATTAACATAATTTATTCGTCGCTGTCAGTGCGGGTTTAAATTTGTGAGGGCTGTTTTTCAACGGGAAAAAATCGTGCAAAACAGTCACGTATTTTTTAGCGTCAGTGGCTACGTACGGGGCTGCTTTAATAATGTCATAACCGCGATGCCGGCGTGATAAGATCTCGTACGGCTCTGGACGCTCGGTCGAATTTCAACTATAATTTATTTTATGAGTTTTACTCTTTCCAATTTTTTTTTCTTTTTATGTTATAAAAGATTTTTTTTAGATAGCCTTTTGATAGATATTGAATATCTAATAAGTTAGTTTTGTTTAGCTTGTAAAGTAAATGTTGTTTGTTTATTTATGTTTACTTATTATTGACTAACTGTTTAGCTTTTTTTAACGAAATCGCCTTCAGAGTCGCTAATTGTATTGATAGAACTGTATTTTTTTTCTGTTTCTCATTTAAAAAAATCCATTTCTCACTTTCCGCTTTTGTGTTTTTTGTGTTAAATATATGACCTACTTAAATTTACTTATAGTTTGTATCATCTACATAAGGAATTAGCTATTATAGTGTACTTGTGCTTTTAAAGTGTTAAGTTAATATTTAGTATGTAACAATATTTTACTTAACAGCATATTGTTTGTTGATTTTTACTAAATATTACATACATACAGTACAAATACAAACTAGAACCCAGCGTGGGCTTAT
Organism: Heliconius erato x Heliconius himera; assembly: GCA_013421005.1. Classification (NCBI taxonomy): domain Eukaryota; kingdom Metazoa; phylum Arthropoda; class Insecta; order Lepidoptera; family Nymphalidae; genus Heliconius; species Heliconius erato x Heliconius himera. The sequence continues at coordinate 60,561 of JAATLQ010026312.1, read as the reverse complement.
AACATACATGAAACCAAAACGAAAAAAATATATCTTGACACGTGAAAAACTTCATCATTTTTCACGCTATGTGCTAGTTAAAAATTATAGTTTTAACAACTCAATTCTCACTGTGCAACAAAAATCGTTGCTGTCAGAGCGGTGTTTGCGTACAAACGGGTAACGGAAACAAGAAAAAAAAACACTCAATTTTCCCGTCTCAAAAAAAGGTCATAAAGCTGTTTTTGCGAGCTATAATTAAAACATCGTTTGTCGGTATCGTTCCCAGCCGTAAAACTTTGCGTTTGTTTTTCCTGAATGCATCAAATGTGTGAAAGTTTTGCCCGATGACAGAATGATGGACATGACCAGAGGCGTAGTGTGGTAAAAACTAGTTTTTTTTTTTGGCATTTGCTTGTCATTTTCATAAATATTTTATGATAGTGTTTCTGAATACTCTAAATATAATATTAAAAAACATCAAAGAAAAATTAGCTTCACGTTTTATCACGCACACAACAGGGTAGGCAGGGGTTATCTAGTGTTCAGACACTCTGTTCCCCACTTTCCGCCGAGTTCTGGGGGCATTGTGTGTTGAGTGACGCAACTCAACGCCGCGCTTTGCCACGACACCAGAGCGAAGAAATGAAGATATAAATATTTCATTTCCTCGAGTGGGGATCGAACCCACAACCAGTCGATTGTGTGACTGTAACACACTTTGTGCCTCTGCGCTGCGACTGGCCTCATATAATATTATTTAGCATTAGTGATCCACTCAAGGCTTCTCCCGCTTGAACTATATATTTATTAATTTAGTAAATATATTTTGTTTTCTAAAAAATAATTTTATTTTAAAAATAATATACCTATATTGAAAAGTAAAATTTCAGCCGATTCAATAAAACATTTATAGCAATTATGTCGAACAATATTTTTTCAAAATTCTATAAAGTTTTTATTTATAATCCTATTGAAATGCAATAGCGTAAACAAACGTACAAATGTATGTGCATGCTCACTAATAAAAAATATATATTGTTTTTGATTCAATTATGTTATTAAATGCCACCAAAAACATTTTTTCTTTATATATCTTCCTTGTACAAACATCGATGCGTTACGTTTTTATTATAAAAATAGATAACTTGCTTACCTAATAAAATATTTGGAATTATATAAGTAGGCTAATATGATTTACCAAAAAATTGTAGAGACCGTCGTGGTCCAGGGGCACAAGGGTGTGACTGTAACGCGACGGTTGTGGGTTCGACCGCACTCGAGGAAATGAATTATTTATTTAAAATTATATTTCCATTTCTTCGCTCTGGTGTCAAGCCCAAGAGCGGTGCCTACCCTGCAGTGTGCGGGATACGGCGTGAAGCTGATTTATTATTTTTTATTTATTTAACATGATTTACCCGACGTTATAATTGAAATAGCAATACCTTAAATCCATAGATCAGAAATTATCATTAGGTTAAAAGCCATGTAAACAACAATTTTGCCCTTATTATTCTATATTGAGGTCAATCGTGGCGCATAGGCACAAACTGTGACTGTAAACGCGACTGGTTGTGGGTTCGATCCCTATTCGAGGAAATGAAATATTAGTTTAAATTTATATTTCAAGTTTTTCGCTCTGGTGTCGAGGCAAAGCTCGGTGTTGAGTTCTGTCACTCAATACGCAATGCCTTCAGAATTCGGCGGAAAATCGGGAACGGAGTGTCTTACCACTAGGTTTACTGTTGTGAGCGTGATACAGCGTGAAGCTGATTGATTGATTGATTATTCTACATTTATTATTATTTTTAAATGCCTACTCCACATTTATTCCCAAAATCACCTTAGACTTAAATATTAGAATTTATAAAGGATTTTCTTCCAACAATTTGATTAATTTAATGTCGCGACAGGAAACGACCTTAATTACTTTTTTCGTTTGAACTCTAACTGAATTTAAAAGACTCATAAAGGAACAAATTGAAACTGTCTGTTTTGTAAATGGAAATAGTTAAATAAGAGAAACAGCAAGCGTTTAAAGCGACCAACTTAAGTTAAATAATCAAATACATATAATGAGAAAAAAATATAAAGCTCTCAAATGAAATGCTTCATTTAAATAAATAGTCATATATAACTTAGACGTTAGAGAAACTAACGAGATGAAAGGTGTCTTACCTATATTATGTATATATACGATTGTGGGTTCGATTCTCAAAAATTCACTACCTCTATAGAGACCAGTCCTGACGCAGCGGCATGAAGTGTGACTGTAAAACCGACTGGTTGTGGGTTTTATTTACTTAAATTTATATTTCCATTTCTTCGCTCTGGTGTAGAGGTTAAGCGCGGCGTTGAGTTCTACCACTCAACACGCAATGCCTCCAGAGTTCGCCAGAAAGTGGGGAACGGAGTGTCTTAACATTAGGTTCCCTCTGCCTACCCTGCAGTGTGCGGGACACAGCGTGAAGCTGATTTATTTTTATACTATGTAGGCAGAAGTGAAGTTATACTTGAGACTATGTTCCCTTCTCTGCACCCACCTCAATGTTCAAATATATATAATAAATGTTTTTTAAATATCACGTTATTTCACAATAAAATAAATGTACAGTAGATAGTCATAATAGATCAATACATATTTTAAATATTTATTCAAGCATCATTCACATTCATATTTTCCTGAAAATCTACAAAAATACAAATCAGACTAACTACCATTATTGTTTTATTTCGGTCACGTACGATTTTATACTCGACAGAAACGGCCTCTTTTTGGATTAAAATGTCAGTAGCAGATGAATACCAACAAAGAAATGGGATCTTATGAGAGAACAAGCCGTAAATGTAAATTAAATTCAAGACTACAAAAATGCTACAGTTCGAAGCCACCAATTAACATTTAATCTCAAATAACAATAAAAATGAAAACTCTGGTATAACAATGTAGTATACTTTGTAAATTGAATTAATTATACAAAGGTAAATAGATTTCTATACTACTTTTTCTTTTATATTATTAATGACTTATTTACCTCTTGCTTTTTGTTTATAATACAGCCAAATATCTATCTTTTTACATTATTTTAGAGGCAATAGTACTGCGACTGTAATTGTATCAGGTTGTGGGTTCGATTCTGATTCGAGGAAATGAAATGTTTAACTTTTTCATTATCTCCCTCTGGTACTTCAACGAAACGAAGTGTCTTAACACTAGGTTCCCAGGTTCACTATGCTTAGCCCACTATGTGCATAAATATTAAAAATATATATAATATTTTATTACGCTTGCATCAGGGAGGGACAGCTTAACGCTGCTTTGTAAGCAGCTAAGCTCTTTTATATAGTGGATGATAAGATTAACCAAGCGATTTAAGTGCTTGTTCATACCAAATATAGTTTTAGTAATAACTTAATACAGAACTCAAACTTAACAGTAACGTTTGAATGTTTTTATAATTCAATTTATACACTACTCCCAAATTTTTAAAATTTTAACTTTTTCCCATTAATTTTGATCCTGCCAAAACAGCAAAAAATCAGTAATAAGTGATTTTTTTTTGTTTCACGCTGTATCCAGCACACAGCAGGCAGAGGGAACATAGTCTTAAGACACTCGGTTCCCTATTTTCTGTCGAATTCTGGAGGCATTGCGTGTTGAGCGCCGCGCTTTGCCTCGACACCCGAAATATAAATTTAAATAAATATTTAAATCACTCGAAATATAAATTTAAATAAATATTTCATCTCCTCGAGTGAGGATCGAACCTACAATCAGTCTGTTTTACAGTCACACTTTGTGCCGCTGCGCCACGATTGGCCTCAGACGTTAATAAGTAAAATAATCTTACAAATCTTTAAACAAACCAAACACACAAACGATATTCCCGACCGATCTCTCTCAAACTAGAGACCTCTCCAGTACTTTTGCATAATATTCAATAGCTTTTCCCCAGTTATGTTTACGGGAGGGGAAATGCTTTATATCATTACGACATCAGAGAGCTGAGTTATGAAGTAAAAAGTACTTAAGTTGTATGCGGTATGAGAGCGGCGAGCGTGGCGCAGGTACGCTGGTCGTTTATATTATCAAATAAAAAGTAGGGTACTCCTCTTTAATAAGCATTCAACGTTGGAACCTGAATGTTCCTTTATCAATATACGCATAACGGTGAAGGTTGGTGAACATAAGTAATATAATGTAGTTAGGTGATTTTTTTTTCTATTTGGATTTCAATCCTTTTTGGTTTTAATTTTTCTTTTTATTGTTTTTTTTTAATTTATATCAATAAAGATAATATCTGTTAAATAATTTCTCAACAAATGATAATAAAGAAAAAAAAAATGATACGATTACTGTCGTTGTCACCTCAAATGAGTTATAGATTAAGAAGTAATGATATACCCATTTATTTTTTTAATTTTGATATAACAATAATATCTATACATACAGTATATAATAATATCTATATATACAGTATATAATAATATCTATATATACACATTATTCTGAATGCAATAAACCGTACCGTAAGGTCCATTTGACATAATTATAGCCATCGGGGCGCTAGGGCACCAGTAGGCTATTAACACCACAGTTGTGGGTTCGATTCTCACTCAGGGGAACGAACAATTCAATATTTTCATTACTTTTTTAAAACGCGGCGTTGATGCAATGCCTTCTCAATGTTTTAATGAAACAGAATATATCAACACAGTAGGTTCCCAGGTTCCCTCTACCCTACGCTATTTATACTACTTACACTATTTGCTTCACGCGTATTCCTGAAAAAAAATAGTACTTTTTATTTGAATAAAATAGCCGCTCGAGTTCATTAGAGACTGCACCACAGATGCTATCACGCTTCGACAGCGACTAATTTATAATGCGCGATTGCCGTCTCGTTGAACATAGCGCAGTTTGTTTATGTCCACTTTTGCCTCTCAGATCTCTTAATTACTACACTAACCGAAACACGTCATTATAGCTCATCCTTTTACTACGGTATACGATATTTATAAAAGCTTTTAATGTTAATTATGAAATATTCTATCTGTACATATCTAATTTGACAAACTATATTTATTTCGGACGTTTATATAAAATCTACAATATTAATGTGTTGTTTCAAATAGAAACCAGTCGTGATGTAGGAGTCGCGCAACTGTTAAATCGATAGGTTGTGGGTTCTATTTCCACCCCAGAAAATGAATTATTTAATATTTTCATTTACCGGCTCTGGTAACGAGGCAACACCTCGCTTATGTTGAGTTCCTCTACTCTAGTTGGCGAAAAGTAGAGAACTATGGAGAACTTAGTGCTAAATTCCCAGTTTGCCTTTATCTCGCCACCTGCAGGATGCAACGTAAAACTATAAAATATAATTAAAAAGCCAAATCCTAATAATAATAATGTTATTAGTCATTATATGTTATTTGACCACAGTCGAACTAGACTAATAACCTTATCAACAAAATATTTCCAATTGTGAATCGAAACCATCACATACACAGATACACTAAAGCTTTATACCATAACGTAGTAGGATCGGCTTGTATTGCATTCACTTTTATAAATAAAATTTATTAGGAATTTATATACTAGATACCATTTTGTTAGAATATAAAAAAAACGTAATTTTAAATATTTTAAATACTATTGTTTTTATTTATAGTTGAACTATAAAGAACTGGCCATGGTTATATTATATATTATTACTTAAAAGACGTTATTATTCTTATATTCTGAAATAACAGTGTTCGTATTTCATTAAAAAGTATTCAATAAGAAATAAAAGTTTAAAGCTAACAAAGTAAAAGAACAAAACCGGGCTTTACGAGCATTTAATGATTTTTCCGCGCATGGAGGGAAGCGAAAGAACGGGAAACATTAAAAACATTTTCTCAACACTTCAAGTGTGTCTACGTATTACTCAACTGGAAGTAATTAAGGAAAACACATAAATTAAACTGTTAAAGTTTATAATATAAACTATAGTTATTTTATGGGGCCGGTCGTGGCGCAGGGGCACAAAGTGTGACTGTAAACGCGACTGGTTGTGGGTTCGATCCCCACTCGAGGAGATGAAATATGTTTTTAAATTTATATATCCATTTTTTTGCTCTGGTGTTGAGACAACGCGCTGCCTTGAGTTCCGTTACTCAGAATTCGGCGGAAATTTAGGAACGGAGTGTCTTAACATTAGGTTCCCTCTGCCTACTCTGCCGTGTGCGAGATAAAGCTTGAAGTTGATAGTATGTAGGTACTGACTATGTTAAATAAGTAAACACTGACTCCACATTCTGTTTTAGAGAAGGAGGTTTATAAATGCAGCACTTTCGTGGTAATTAAGTTAAAATTTGTATGCTCATTACAAACGCTCATCTCGTACTAGAGTTGAATTTTGAATTTTTAGCTTAGTTGGCGTCGATAAAATCTACTTTATCGGTCTCATAAACCAGCAAGTCAGAAGTCAGTCAGCAACAAGTCCGGGCGCGACAGGTTGTGAATTCGATTCCCGCTCAATCAAATAAAATATATTTATATTATTTATTTATTTCTCGCTCTGGTGACGAGGAAAACTATGGCGTTGAGTTCTGCAATATGTGTTACATACATTGAGTTCTGTAATGCCTCCAAAATTCGGCTCAAAGTGGGGAGTGTAGTGTCTTAACACTACATTGCCTACCCTACATACGGGATATAGCGTGAAGCGTAGAAAAAAAAATCAGATTCAGAAAAAATACATATGTAAGGGAACAACATTACACATACTTATTTAACATTGAAAAAAAAAACGAATCGTACTCTTAACTCTAAGTTATATCAATTCATGATGTTTTATCATTACTAATGTATATATACATATCTACGTATTATAAAAAAGCAAAAGAACGTCGTCCTATACGATTTTTAAAACGTTACTCCTTATAAAACACAGCCTATTAAAATATGAAAGAAAATACAAAAAACTCAAACCACTCGTCCATAGAAAATGAAATTTCTCTTTTTCCTCAATTTGAAACGTTTTTACCCGTTCCCTTTTAAAGACGTTGTTCAACAAATTCACTTAATGCCGTTAAATGAACCGTGTTAGCATAATAAAAGATTTATGCTCAGAAACGATTTCCAAACGGACTATAAATCCGTTGAATAGGAAAGCCGCACCCGACATCCTAGCTTGATCTCCTGTCTGTCGAGTCCTGAATATTCGAATATTTTTTCGCGCCTCAGTAACTCGGTATTTCAGAATGGAAGTGGAAGCACCACACACAAACAAAACATCGATTACTTAAATACTGTGAGGCTGTGAGGCTCAAATGAGGACAGAGCCATCTCCCCTAAACTTTATACGTTACTTTTGTCGTTTAGTAGAGCCGTTTCCATTTTCCAGTAAATTTATCTTCCGAAATTCCAGCCATAATTAGGAATAAGAAATAAATCTACAGTAAATTAAGCTACAAATTTGTTTTCCTAAAGTGCTCCAATGAAGAGAAAGTGCTCACTCAGTATTCCGTTATATTTCCTTCTTAATTGGACCAGCCCAGAGCAATATGAATTTACACAATAAAAATAAAAAATAGTATGAAAGTATTCCCGTGTATCGATAAATGACTCTGAATAATGAAGGCTCCATTTACCGTATAAAATATTCTAAAGTGCTTTATTTTGGTAGCACTCCTGGTTTGAGGGCGTAAAAAATTAATATTTAAATAAAGGATTTTTGCCTGCCTACTAAATATGCCTAGTAAATAATTATTAATTTTATTTTCGTTTATATGAAAAACTAAATTAATTTAAAAAAATCAACTTCACGCTATATCCCGCCCACAGCAGGGTAGGCAGAGGGAACCTAGTTTTAAGACACTGCGTTAAGTGCGGAATGCACTGTCTAAATTAATTACTTTCATATAATCTATTTACGTAACCCTATACGTATCAAGATTGTTCTAATAAACTGTAAGAAACAATAAACAAAAACAATTACATAAAACAAATAACGTAGTTTCCGTAATACATCTTAGCTCCATAGAAGTTTATGATGTAATAGATTCGTACAACTTTTTTCCAGCTTTACATATTTGTGTATTGCATCCCGCATTGTGTTACATAGGAGTAGACAGAGGAGCTTAGTGTTAAGACACTCTGCTCTCTATTTTCCGCCGAATTCAGGAAAAACTCAACGCAGCGCTTTGCCTCGTTACCAGAGCGAAGAAATGAAAATATTAAATATTTAATATCCTCAAATGAAAATCGAAATCACAACCTGTCGCGTTTACTCATACGCTTTGGCCCCTGCGCCAAGACTGTCCCCTACAAATTAAATAAGAAAAATATTTTCACAACAGTTGTGGACAGCCACAAAGGAGAGAGCCTGGAGCTGTCCCACGTGGCGAGGACCGACATGGGCGCGTACTACTGCATTGCGAGCAACGGTGTACCGCCCACCGTCAGCCGCCGATATCACGTCCAGGTGCACTGTAAGTCATCCATTATGACTCGCTTCGATCTATTTGCGGATCTCATGCAAACTTCGTAGACTATAGAACGAGGTTAATTAAGAATAATAAACCTTAAATGGTTGGTTTGTGTTTGCTGAAAATTGAATTAAAGGGGAAATGGTAAAGCAATGTTTGTTATTGCAATAGTATGGTTTTATTATCGTAGAAAGTTGAGCTATATATGATATTTAGAATATTTTATACAATTTCGATTGGTTGACAAATAATAGATTTTTTTGCTGTAAATGTTACGTTTATGTTACGTCATTAATTATGAATAATGTTTATTCCGGGAAATATAATATTTCTTCAGGATTTTTTTAAGAAATTCTTTCAATGATTACAATTAGTTAAACTGAAAACTTTTTACAGTTATACCACAAGTCAAAGTGACAAATCAGTTGGTCGGAGCTCCCATTGGCAGTGACGTGGAGCTACAGTGCTACATAGAGGCTTCACCTAAGGCCATGAATTCGTGGTATAGAGAAGATGGTAAGATTTTCTTATTCTTAAAAATATATGTCACGAGAGGAGACCTTTTTGGTGACATTGCGTGTTGAAAGGCAGAACTCAACGCATAAATTGCCTTGGTGCCAGAGCGCAGAAGTGAAAATATTAAAAAACAATAATTGATTTCTTCAAATGGGGATCGAACCCACAACCGTAACCGAGTTACGGTCACACCCTCGTACCTATGGGACACGACGGATTCAATCTTTTAATCCCTCGGTTCCTATAATTCTTTCATTGTCACCTTTTGGTTGAATAAATAATGTATATAGTAACTCTAATGATAATATGTATCTAAGTAAAGATTTATTAACGTGAACTACGAAGAAATCAGATAAACGAGAATAGATGGCTTTTACTTAAAGCGAGGGGCACATAAGATTACATGAGAGGAAACCGATTAATCACGAAACAAGGCAAAATCTATGTAATTAATGATATTCTCTTCGAAAGCAACACATGGAGTATCTAATAGCTTTATTAAACACTTGCCCATGGAAGTTGGAGTACCGCCAGACAAAGAGCAGACACGTTACTTCGGTGATATTGACGTCGGCCCTGTCGAAATTTTTGGATTCTAATTCAAAAGTAAAATGCCTATTAACTATTCATTTCAACAAAAATGTGTTTATAAAAGTTATTTATTATTAATATGGAATTTTATTATGGAAAAATTACACTATAAAATTGTTAGAAATATGGTACTTCTATTGTTCTTGTGTGTATTTTTTTTCGATCAAAATTTATTTAAGATACAGATTTAGTTTATTTATCAAGTACATTAAGAGCCGTCGTGGCGCAAAGGCACATGTTTGTGACTGTAACGCTACGGCTGTGGATTTGATTCCCACTCGGTGGAATTAATTATTAATATTAACGTTTACCCTTCTTTACTCTGTTTTAAAAACATTGAAGAAGAAGAAGCGTGAATTCCACTACTCAAAATATTATTATGTACTAATGCATTGAAAATTCGGTTAAAAGTGAGAAATGGAGTGTAAGATTCTCTCTGCCTACCGTACTATATGCGGGATTCAGCGTGAAACTGAGACCTAGTCAGTACATTAAAAAACAAGTAAATCTTTAACATAAATTGATAACATTTTAATCCGTAGCAAATCATAATTTCTGTTCACAGCTCTACTGAGTGACAAATTGTTAGAAAATCCTAAGTTTCGCATCACGGAGACGGCGGTGAACGAATACTCTCTATGGATGAACCTCACGATAAAGTCTCTGGCGCCGCCCGACTTCGGCACCTACGTGTGCGCCTCCGTCAACGCGCTGGGCAAGATGGAGAGCCAAGTCAGCTTGCATAGTGAGTGCTATATTTTATCAGCTTATGAATTGATATGTAGTTTAAATGCAATGTTTTTTTTATTTAAAAAACATAGGATTTTATTTTTAGTTTATATTAATTTTACTTTATGTTTAGGTTATAATTTATATGTGTTATTATAATAGAGGTCGTAGATTTTAGGAATGGTGAAAATGGTAAAACGTAACTAGTCAGAGAGTATAAACAATAATAATATCAAAACTTTTTAATTATTATATTTAAGAATATACTCTACTCATTATAATAAAAATACAATATTATTAAAGTTAGGTTATGAGTTCAGTATCAGCAGAGAGTAAATAGTATAATATATTTTTTTAAAAATATCTATTTATAAACATAAATTTTAAAAAGACCTTTTAACATAACATTGAATAAATAAGCAAAAACTAAATTGTGAAAAAAATAGTTAATAACTGAAAATTACGTATTTGTTCAAAGAAAATATATTATCTAAAACATTTTATAAAGCATGTTCGTTGAATAGCATAAATTGTACAGCTCGTATGTGATTGTTTTAAAGCGTTGAAGTTTTTATAGTATGGCCCCGTACTTTATGCATCTTTTATTAATAATGCAGGCAAACTCATATAAGAGAAACAAAAGTTTACTATCGAGGTTTTATTGAACAAAATTGTTGGAAAAGGTACTGTGTTGTGAATATATTTCGTTTTTTTATACTGGCGAGAATTTTAATATTTTTTTTAAATTGTAAATACTACTAAATACACATTTATTAATTCCGCTTCTTTTCTGAATACGATAATTGTGAATTCAAATCAATTTGAAATGTTACATAATGAACATTTAGATATTATGTTGAGTTAAGTTGAGTCGTGGCGCAAGGGCACAAAGTGTGCCTGTAAATCGAGTGGTTGTGGGTTCGATCCCCACTCGAGGAGAATAAATATTTATTTACATTTATATTTTCATTTCTTCGCTCTGGTGTCGAGGGGAAAGCGCGACGTTGAATTCCGCCACTCAACACGCAATGCCTCCAGAAATTGGCGGAAAGTGGGGAACGGAGTGTCTTAACACTAGGTTCCCTCTGCCTACCCTGATCTGTGCATATTTATGATATATGTATATTTAAGTAATATATTCATGAAAGTACAAAAAAATCTATAACAACCACTAAAAGTCCATTTTATATTATAATATTCATATTCAATTTTGTAGTTATCGTAAAACTTGCTTGACCCAAAGCTGGTCTCGAAGAAATTGCTAATAAGCTATAAATGTACGTTTTACTGTACTGTTACACTTTTTCGTTCATGTCTATATTATTTTATTATTTATTTTGTACTAGCGGACTCGCGCGGCTTCGCCCGCTTGGAATATGAATGTTTATTAAATATATTTGTGAAGTTGTTTTCTGTTTACAATAGAATTAGTAAGAAAATATAAACCTTAATAATCAAAATAAGCCGAAAAAGAATAATAAGTAGAGAAAATTCTTATTATTAGGAAAAATACCTTAGTTATTGAAATTAACTAACAAAATAAGTAAAATTTTAATGGAATGAGCGATAGAGGGCGTAATGGAACAACAAATAGGCTACTTTTTATCTCAAAATTTTACAGGGAATAGGGATTCCTCCGGGAAAAACGTTTTTACACGTTTTCCTTATAACTAAACATTTTCCTATATTAAATACGATAATTCTTGTGGCCAATAAATATCAAACAAAACCCTATATGATTAAAATTACTATTTAATAAGTGTAAAACAACAGTATAGATAACCAACCATTCTTTCCTAAATACACTTAAAGAACATCAAATAAAAAGTACCGAGCGATGCTTACATTACATCAAGAAATTAAACTACTAGAATAAGCGAAGAGAATCAAAGAAAAATATAAATTAATAATAAATAGCAAATAACTACATAAAAATGAAAAGTAGATTGAAAGGGTATGAAAATTTGCGGCTCGTCGGCTAGCTCGTTTTAAATTACACACAGGATTAAGAAAATAAAAAATAAGGAGGTAGAAAATAAAAAAGGAGTGTTTTGACACTAGCTAGTCTGTGCCTATTAGGCTACGCCAAATTAAGCATGGATAATCTTCTAGAATTTTATTCTTTGGAGTACAAATAGTAAATATTTAATACTCTTACTTGCCCTACGATCCCTTACCTTTTCACGTCTCGCACTTGAGCGGTTAAGATTGTTAGTTGTCACTTGTCAGTCAAAGGGCTATGGAAGCGTATCTTAAAATATTTATCTATTTATACACATTGACTTTGATACAATGTCCAATTGTTTTGTTTTTTGTTGTTTTTTTTTTAATTTTAAATGAGGATCCGTTAAAAAATTGTAAATATTATCCAATTTTTGTTAAATATCCGTAGATGGAAATAATTTCGAGCGAGGAAAAATATTTCAAGATGTAACCTAACATAACAAATAAATTTAAATGAAAATATATTTTTCAAAAAAATGCTATACGTTTTAAAAAGTATTGATTCAGTACAAATACAAACAACAGCTTCACAATTTTTCTACAGAAAGACGTAATTTTGAGACATTATGTTTCGAGTTACGGAATTCAACACCGCGTTTTGTCTTATATATTTTTTTACATTTTCATTGAACACCCTTAGGACTTCAACTCAGCATGAACGGCTACGCAGACGAGCCGATGGTGTCGGGCGCGGCGTGGCAGCGCGCGCGCAACCTGCCCGCCGCGCGCCCCGCCGCCTCGCACGCGCACCAGTACCTGAGGCACCTGCCGCCGCAGCTGTACGCCGTGCTACTTACCACTCTTACATATATACATACTATATAGATATATATTTTTGAAATTTACTGGATTTCAATGTGCTAATGAAGAACGAAAAATAATATATAATTCATTATTATGTCGTCCACTGTTTTTATTAATTTTTGTATAATTAACCTAATTTTTATAAATATAAAACAAAAAATATTATAATCATGTATTCATAACTTTATATGTATATATAAAGATATTTTATTAATTAATATGTGAATTATACATATAATTTGATTGAATTATTATTACGCTTAAGTATAAAGGTTGTAACATAACTAGGAAATGGACAGACTCTATGAATACATACTTATACAATACATTATTGTCTTTCTTAATATTTTTTTTCTTATTAAGACTTATATTTTTTTTCAGCTTTACGTTGTATATTGCATATAGCAAGGCAGATGAAACTAGTGTTAAATCACTCCGTTCCCTACTTACTGAATTATTAATTTTTGAGACATTGCCTGTCAACGCCGCGCTTTGTGACTTGTTACCAGAACGAAGAAATAAAAATATTATATATTATATAATATCAACTTCATGCTGTATCCTACACTCAGCAGGGTAGGCAGAAGGAACTTAGTGTTAAGACACTCCGTTCCCCACTTTCTGCCGAATTCTGGAGGCATTGCGTGTTGAATAATAGAACTCAACACCAGAGCGAAGAAAGGTGCCTCAACACCAGAGCGGAGAAAGGGAAATATAATTTTAAGTAAATATTTCATCTCCTCGAGTTGGGATCGACCCACAACCAATCGGTTTTACAGTCACGCTTTTTGTCCCTGCGCCACGACTGACCTCTATAAATAATAATTCATTCCCCAGAGTGAGAATCGAACTCACAACCGTTGCGTTTACCATCACACGCTTGCCACTGCGCTGGACGGCCTCAATAACATAAATTGTGACATTTATTTAACTTTCAATATTTAAATTTCATATGTTCTTCAGTAATTCCATATTGAACTTGCGTATTCTATTTAACTTGTATAATTTGTAACCGCGGCTCAATCAGCTTGTGTTATGTATAATTTACGAGCTAATCATGTAAACATCAACAAACTTTGTTTCCTTAAGTAAACCGTTTTAAGTACTTCCTCGTGGAATACACATCTCGTATGAGAATTCTGAAATGAAAAGGAAATATAAATTAATCTTGTTTGTGTATTAAGCATAGAACTATACTATTGTTTTAGCAATTGTTTTAATAATTAAAATCAAAGTAACCTAATTTTTTTTTTCTTGTAAAAATTTAGAAAATATTTGCTAAATTATTTACAAAGAAAAATACATAAATTGATTTTAGGAGCAGTTTTCTTTCACCAACTTGTATTGTGATTCATTTAATATAACTTTAAATTTATTTTTATTTATTATACCTACTAGTAAACGGATAATAAAATCGTCCATAATTGTCAACATTGTGTTTAATTTAAGTCAAACTCCGTGAGTGAGTACCTGATTTGTATTAATTCTGTATAAATTATACGTTAATTTTTATAATTGTAAATTACCTAAATATCTTAATACAATATTTATTTAGTACCACCAATACATTTTAATATATATTAAAGTTGGAAAGCGAATTAAAAACTCGGAATCCATTTCATTTCTAAATACTTGAAAATTTTCATAATCACTTAACAAAAACATAAAATTTTATTTATAAGTAAACGTCCTTTGTACAGAATATATCATAATATTTAAAATCATGAATAGATATTACTAGCGGTTTCAAAGTCAAAAGTTATTGTGCTTCCTTTCATTTGTGTAAATATAATACTTATTTATGATTAATATTATAAATAGATTTTCCATCCAAATGTTAAAAAAAATATTATTAGTTAAAGGAAAATCATATACTTATTATATAAAACATTTACTACGATTAGAATAAGTGTTTGTATCTATTTGAAAGGTACTGCCAATTTCAATCATATAAAGGTGAACGCACACTGATTCACATATTTAATTAAAAATTATATTGGAATAATCTCATTTTTCATATAGTGTGTGTAAGCCTTAAAATTAAATAATATTTCTGGTTGTTTCCATCTTGAACTCTTGTGCTAATAAATATGTATATTTACGTTGACTTTGACAATAAATGTGTAATTTACAAACTGGTATAAAGTTGAAATAAAATGTGAAAATATATATTGCGTATTTATTTAAGTATCCTCTCTTTTTATTTTGATTGAGTTATATCTAAAATTTTTTTCTTTAAATTTGATCTAGTATTTAATTTTTCCCCTCCTATTCCGATTTTAAGGAAAATATGCATCCTATAATCGATTTTTCTCAGCTTTATTTATAAATTTTAACTAATATCATTATTATCTTTCTGTTTAACAAAAAAAGTAACAAATGTGCAATTTACAAAACCAATTTGGATATCAAGCTTACATTACAAAATAATCAATAGCTCAACTAAAATTATATTATATTTTACAAAGTTATATATAACAAATCAAAAAGGAAACGAAGGTTAAGATGACATATTAGATTCAATAAAAAAAATGGTCACAGCCACAATGGATTTTTAATGTACCAATATTCCGTAGGTTAGCGTCGCCCAAAGAAAGCTCGGACAATGACGAATGGCCGCCGTCCGCTAATGCATTTTTCGTGTTGCACTTGAATTAATACGTCAACGTTCTATCCCTTTTCAAACTATTAACAAAGCCTTATTACAAAATATTTCTCAATACAAAATAATAGAAAAATATTAATATTATAGAAAAAAGCCAATGGAAGCCACTTTAAGAACTTTGAGTTCTTTTAGTAAGTCATTGTCAAAATATGTATAAATTCCTTGTTAATTTATTTTTTGTTTTAATGGTTATAATTACATAAACTAAAGCGTAAAGTTCCGCCGGGAACGGAAGTGTCCTTATGGGAACGGAGTGTTTTAACACAAGACTTCCAGAGTCCCTCTGCCTATCATGTGTAGGAAATATATACATATTACATAAAATACCTTTAGACATAGAACACTTTTAAATGATAAATATAGCGCAATTTGAAAAATTGAATCTGAATGGAATAATAGATGAGAAAAAGGAAATACGATATTCGAACGGCGGTGTTCCATTGTGCTCCTGTAATCTAGAAATTAAGGACCTAAATCGAAAAAAATATTTTCCGATTGAAGTCTCGTTTATTATAATGACGCACTTATAACTTATAAAAGATGTAAAATATGAAGGTATAAAATATTCATCTACTACAAACTGTAGAATACAGCAGATAGACATAGGTTAAAATACTGTGTTCCACAGAAGATGATTTTTTGCGATATGCTTGATGAGTCGTGGAAGTCAACGCAAAATTTATTTACATTTATGTAATGTCACGATACTTGTCTTGAGAAATCATAAAAAAAAATTAGAATAAAAAAACTGACAAATGTCGCGTCCCATTGAGACCTTCACCTGCGCCACAATGGCACTGAGACTAAAATAATAAAATAAATAAAAAAGCTAATGCTTTCTGAACCTGCAGAAATAAATTGAATTTTACTTACACTTTCTATCTTAGCAAAATCTATGATAGATAGAAAAAAAATACATATCGATTTTCCATAGCCCATAAGTTCAGCTTAAACTTAAAATTAATTTATTACTTAACTACTACATAGTATAATAATTTACAAACATTTTAATTTCAAATAAATAAAAAGTTTAGAACCGCTTGTTTTGGGATAATATAAAACATAAAGTTTCTCCGACTAAATTATGCAGGTTAGTCCATGGATGTCCCGGGCGGACGCTACCGTAATTTTTTTCTTTATTCACTTTTCGGTGGGTATTCGACTGGATGATTTTTCAGGAGCAACGTCAATTGTGGAACGTAGTCACGTAGTTTTTCAGCGCCACCAGCCGAGATGCGCCCGACTTTAATAATGTCATAGACATCTAAATGTTCTTGCGCGCGAACTAATATAATTTTATTTGACACTTTGACATAAGATTTAGAAAGAAGAATGTTTTTTGTATAAAATATGAATAAAATTACTTATTATATGTAGTATAAAGTTTTGTTACAAAATGACTATCATGGCGCAGTGGGTTACGATTTGACTGTTGTTACATGTTGTAGCGATGTTCGGTTTGATGTTTTTAATCCATACCCGACGAATTATTTTTGTTTCACCGCTCAGGTTAGACAAAGTAGAACGTCGAGTTCCGAAACTCAACGCATTATGTCAGATACATGCGGAATATAGAAAAAGGAGTGTCTATACATTTTATCTATGCGTACCTTGCTATGGGATATAAATCATAAGCCTAATAAAAAAATAAGACATATTTATATTCATGTTACAACGAAAATAAAATTCGTTGTTTTAAAATACCCGCACATTTAAAAGAAAGTTATTTTGAATAAGTATACAAACAACACGTACAAATAACGTACATAATCAGTAATAAAACAAAAAATAAACGAAAAAAAAAATTAAATCAGCTTCACGCTGTATCCCGCACACAGCAGGGTAGGCAGAGGGAACCTAGTGTTAAGACACTCCGTTTCCCACTTTCTCCCGACTTCTGAAGGCATTGCGTGTTGAGTGGCAGAACTCAACGCCGTGCTTAACCTCGACACCAGAGCGAAGAAATGGAAATCTAAATTTAAGAAAATATTTCATCTCCTCGAGTGGAGATTGAACTCACAATCACTCGGTTTTACAGTCACTCCTCGTGCCACTGTACCACGACTGGCCTCGAATAAAAAACTAACAACAAGATTTTTCGACACACAAAATATCACAATAATCAATTGTAACACAAAAGATTTCATTTACGAACAATGTCATGAGGTAAATGCAGTTATTTTCAAAAAAGTTCATAAATCAAAACCATTGGTGGCGGCCGTACAGTATTTTGCTAGGTGCACTCCGTACTGGTGTACTGTCAAGCGAAAGTAATTTTTTAAAAACGTTTCTGACAGCTCCACCATCAGGTACGTCGGCGCTCGAAAAGATTTACTGTGTCAGTAGCGGGAATATTTCATAAAGGAAGCCGATTTCTACTATCTTCTATATTCTATATAGAATTGAAATTGACAATTTTATACAATTTTCCACTTTACTCAATAAATCGATGAGTTCGAAACTTAAGTATTTCAGTTGTCTTTTTGTAATTCAATAAAGTATATTGCCAATGTTTTCAATTTTTTGTAGATTTTTTTTATTATGATAATTTAACTAATTTATACCGCGTGTTTTATACAGACTTGATTAAACATTATAGAGAGAAAGAAATTAAAAAAACTTTTTTTTTGTAAGCTGCCTAAGCTAGTTTAGTTAATAAATAATTAAAACCTTTCAAATAGGTTTTAATTATATATTAATTGTGTGGTCAGTGCGCCAAGTCGGTTTCCAGATTCTAGTTTCATCTTAATCCGTTCAGTAGTTTTTGCGTGAAAATGGAACAAACATACATCCTCACAAATTTTCACTGTTATAATGTTACTGGGATACTTTTTTTTAATTAATTTAGCATCGTCATTTAATTTAGCATTTCTCACATTGTCTGGCTCTTACTAAAATTGTAATCTTCTCCTTAGAATATGTAAACATAAGGCTACTTATATATACATACATATATGCGTCCAAAATTCGGCGGAAAGTGTTTTAACACTATTTTCCCTCTGATCACCTTGCTGTATGCGGGATACAGCGTGAAGCTGATAAAATAATATGATTACACTAATATTACTTTTAAGTAACAACTAAAAAATTTTATAATTATGTTTCACATGAAGGTATACTGATGTAATCTAACTGTACACTACACCAGTCAGTTCCAAAGCACCTTGGAAATAAAAAGGTTATTATAAGATCGTTTCATGGATACAAGGATCTAGGGACATCAGGAGGTGATCAATCTACCGCCGTGGCAGAATTGACGTGGACAGACAACGGAAATATTGGTTCGCTGGATCGCACTCAATAAACTAGGGTGGAAGGTGAGTACATGATCATTCTTATTGACACTGCAGTGTAATTTTTCTTATTCGAAACTTCAAACGAGAAATTGATGAATGTTGTCAAAGAAAAAATTGCATGTGATGTTTTTTTTTGTATTAACATATTGTTTTGGTAAGTAATTATCGTATAAGCAAAATATTAATTCTAAAAATATATAAAGCTTATTTATTAACTTGATAAATAATAAAAGAGGCCAGTCGTAGCGCAGCGGCACGAAGTATGACTGTAAAACCGATTGGTTGTGAGTTCGATCTCCACTCGAGGAGATGAAATATTTACTTAAATTTATATTTCCATTTTCTTCGCCCTGGTGTCGAGGCTAAGCGTGGCGTTGAGTTCCGATAGAGTAAAAAAAATACAAAGCACACAAATAGCTCAAATTCATTCTGTATCCCGCATTTAGGAGGGTAAGCAGAGCTATCTAAGTGTTAGACATTCCGCTCCCCACTTTACGCCAATTTCGCGCGAGGCATTGCGTGTTAAGTGGCGTAACTCATTCGAGTGGGAATCAAATCCACGACCTTCGCGCTTACAGTCACTTATAGATATAGTTTGTGTATAAAATTAACATATAAATGTACATACATTTACATCCTACCATCAACTATGTCATCATTGAATTTTTTTTCAGGCTGAAGTTTCAGTAATGCATTCTACTTAATCAATATACTTATATGTGTATAAAAAATTATATTCTAAATATTATTTGTATATTTGACATGTTTCTAATATTCAAATTGAAAACAAGTAAGCTGTAAGTAACAGAACTCTCAATATTTATAATAATTATAAATTTTAAAATTTTGGTCAGTTGAACACGAAAACCTCAGAAAGTACTTGTTCCAAGTATGATTTTTTTTTGTTTTATAATCCACTTATCGAAAGTGGATATAGGCTAATCATGTTAATCCATGTTCCTGTATGTTCTTGTAAATATGCGTGTTATTAGATACTTCGGGTACTTATAGCTAGCGATGACGCGCTCGAGGCTTTGCTAACTTGAACTACACAATTATTTAATACACAACCTGGATTACTTAAGTGTTCCAAAAATATTATTAACATTATTTTAAAGATATCTCTTTACATTTAAAACCAAAGTTTCAGCAAATTCAATAAAATAATTGTTAATAAGTGTAAATTGCATTGAAATCGGTTAAACTATTAGCGTAGCGTAAACAAACGCACAGACAAACTGTCAAAACCGACAAACAGATAAAAATTATAAAAATTATTGTTTTTCGAGTTCTGTTACATTGTTAAATATTCCCATTAACTATTTTTCTCATATATCTTCCATGTATAGGCACCGATGTATTTAATACTACATATTGATTTATTAAAAAAAATATCCATTTTTGGTACTCCATGTGTGGGGCCCAACGCAATATAGAGTAACAAAAATGGACGTAAAGCATCCAAAACGAAGGCGAAATCACATGGAAATGGACCGGTAAAATGTAAACATTTCGCAACCTATATTATTTATCACAATATTGTACCCAAATGCCAAATTTTTAGAAAAAAAACCATTTGACCCAAAATCACTTTTAAAAAATCTCAGATGACAGCAAAATATAATTTTTATTTAAGGCTAAAGCAAAATCGGCTTACAAGGCAATGCTTTCTGAGTAAATAAATGCCAGTCATTTTAAAGTGGACCAGACCAGTCGCTTTTATTATTTATCATTCTTGAATAAAAATATATGAAGGTTGCTCTTTATACATTTTAAACATAAGAAAAAACTGTTTCATAAAAAAATCTCATGCACGGCAGAGGGTAACTAATATATTTAACACTTTCCACTTAATTTTCGAGATATTGCCCATATATTTACTAGAATGAAGAAAAGAAAATAATTCATTTCCCCGAATGGAAATCAAACCAACAACCGTCGTGTTTATATAATAGTTAAAGCTTATACTGCTTTAAGAATTCGCGGAATGCGTGAAGCAAAAAAAAAACCAGACCATAGAGGTTAAGTATTATGAGGTACACTTGCATATTTTTGAAAAGTGGTATCTATAAGTACCCTTTTCACAAAGAAATTCAATAAGCTATATTGCCGAAATCGGTAGTGTTCATAGAATATAAATAATCAGAAATGCGCACGCCTACTGTTAAAGATTTTTTTTATATATGTGTTATGTTAAAATGTGCTTTTTGTATAAATTTTATGCATGACTAAATTATTACATCACTGTCAATAGAATTTTTACAACTTTTTTTAACTTCATGCTGCATCCCGAGTATGACAGAGTAAGCTGAGTGAACCTGGTGTTAAAACACTATATTTCCGCCTAATTTTCGAGACAACTCCTAATTTATTGGGTAGCTTAACTTAACGCCGCGCTTTGTGCAGGAAGAACGAGGAAATGAAAATTCTGATGATGAATTGAGTAGAAATCGAACCGACATCCGTTTACAGGCCCCGAGAATTGGTAACTATGACATTAATTACTATGAATTGCTTGTAGAACCTAAGTTGAATAAAAAAAATTTAGCAATGTTATACGACCAAATGTAAGTTACTTCTATAGCTATGCGTACTAAGGGAGGTAAAGACTTCGCAGGTTGGTTATGATATTGTTAAAACGAGAGACGTTGAAGCCACTGACACTAAAAATACGTGACTGTTTTATACGATCCTATCTCACGAAAATCGCCCTAGCGCGATATAAAGAGATTTAAATAAGCTCTGCCTTACCCGATCATGCATCTTTATTTAATATATAGAAGGTATTACGCAAGGTGTTTTAGTATTATCTAATAGGTTTAAAAGGAAATTTGTGTGGGGCTTCTACCGCAAGAACGATCTTATTATTTTTAAAATCAACCAGATCTTCTTCATCCTCTATAGAATCTGTATAACCTTAGTAATACCTTCATATTTCCACTAAACGTGTAACGCTACACGAGTAAATAAATATGAAACATTTTTTAAACAACATTTTAGGTTTAAAATATCTAACGGTATTAAATTTAATGAAGTTCCAAGCTCATATATCCTTTCAGGTAATAGAAAACTTATGAGAAAAATACGCAGACTAGTAATATGAAGGTGAGCGTCTGACGCGGCGTATCAGCGAGGGTCATATTGCTTTCCAGCTAACATAAAACCAGAACGACATGCATTATTGTGGTTTATAGCCGTAAGGGCAGGTGTCGCCTACATTATCAAATACACACTTAGGGAAATATGCTGATACTTCAACATTTTTTTATATTGTTTCTCGTTTTTTACTATATAAAATTTTTAGATTATATTTTTAGAATTATATAGCATTTATTTATCGTAGACCAAAATTAAATAATATCGTCACATATTCGATTTTTAAACATTAATAAACTATTTTGTAAACGTAATAGTTATATAAAAAATAAATACGTACAAACAAATACACAAAAGTTTTCAAAACAAACAATATGAAAGAAAATTAAAGCATCATGTTCTACCTGTAATTACGTTGCCCCGCGCTTTCATTTTACGCTGTCTAGGAACGACGTGTCGCTGTGTCGTTTGATACAAAATATGACATGAGCAGGAGCAGCAATAGGGTTTACCTGCTAAAATTCTACTTAAAATAAAATGCTTATACTTTCACCTTGTGAAAATGTTTATTTTATTCTTGTTTATTCTGCTATGTATTTAGGTTTTTGTTTTCAAAAGTAAGAATTTAAATTACATATCTAAGAAACTCCAATTCAATTATTTCTAAATTTCATATTTTACTGAAATTGCAATCCACTGTCTTAACAAACTACGTTAGATACATATAGTGCTTTAATAGTGCTCTTTTAACAATAGGTATTGTATGATTGAAACAACGATGTTGAAAGTAATATCAAGACACTCGCCAGCGTGGTCAGCCAAGTAAAAGGATGGAAATGCGCAATGTGTATTTTACACGTATCATTTCAGATAATATTGAGACCCTTCATAACTCGTAAGCCAATTAATCTAGATTCATGAAATTATGCATACTCATTAAAACTTATTAGCTTGTGAGTAATTGATATATTAACGTTTAAAAATCGGCGTTTTTGTAACAGACTCACTCACTCATCAGAAACTTAACTAACTTCTAGATGACCTAGAAACTTGATATTTGGTACCAAGGTACACTATTATACATATGTACAGGACTAAAGCATGACTGTAAAATCGAGTGGTTGTGGGTTCGATCCCCACTCGAGGAGATGAAATATTTATTTAAATTTACATTTCCATTTCTTCGCTCTGGTGTCGAGGCAAAGCGCTGCATTGAGTTCTGCCACTCAATACGAAATGCCTCCAGAATTCGGCAGAAAGTGAGGAACGGAGTGTCTTAACACTACGTCCCCCCTGCTTACCCTGCTGTGTGCGGGATACAACGTAAAGCTGGTTTAATGTATAGGAAAAACTTAAAAACTAATAATGATTAACAATTACTATGAAGAAAGTAAAACATAAAGTTAAATATGAAAGTTAAATCAAAGAACTAAAATAAATCGATTTTAAAAATAAAATATTAATAATTAATAGTAATAATTCCTTTACAAAAAGTAATGATATCAATAAATGAAAACATAAATGTGAGATAAGAGCCAAGTAAATATGAAATGAGAGCCATTGACAAAAGAAAGGGAGATCTATCGTATCATTTTTATCAATGGCACTCATTTTATATTTACTTGGTTTACCATTTTCTTTATTTTGAATTTTATCTCGAGTGAACATAGAAATCGACGTCCATAATATCAATAATAAATAAAATCACAATACTTATCACCTTATAAAAACGTGACATTGAACTTCATGAAATATAAAACATAATTTCTTAGTAGAAATCACATATATGTTGAAATTAGTCGAATAACTATTTATCACGTACGTCGTATGTAATAATGCGAGTACCGGTATAGGTATCAGGTACAGAGAATGTGCGGCCATTAATTGCTTAGCGATATTATCATTGTCTCTAAATCACTTTATCTGTTTTATTATTTCAGTTACATTTATTATATTGTGGCGCAGGGGAACAAACATGCGGGTTCGATTCCCACTTGAGGAAATGAAAAAAATAATATTTCATCAAAGCGCGGCGTTGAGTTCCACCACTCAACACGAAACGTCTCCAGCATTCGGCAAAAAATAGAGAACGGAAGTGCCTTAACAATAGGTTCCCAAGTTCCCTCTGACTCTGCTGCTGTGCAAGATACAGTGTGAAGATAAAAAAAAAACAATTATCCGAGCCTTGTCGCGTTTGGTTATTTTTATAGATATAAAGCTTGTTTAGTCCCTTCGGGTTAATTAAATGGCTTTCTAGTTTAAAGTTGAACTTTTATGGCAGATATGGTAATCTTTCATCCAACCCTCCTTTCATATCCGGGCTTGGGATGGACAATTACAACAGCGATTTTGAAACTTATTTCCTCGTTTAGCTTTCTCCTAACTTATATAGCTCATAAGTTGTCTTCCTTACGAGATTATCCTTTGTAATTCATACATTCACATATGTTTTATATTTATATATTGTTAAATAATCTTAAAAATTCTTACTTCTAAAACTTTACATATCAAAGAATACTTTAGTATACCTTAATAATTCAAAGAGCCTACTTTACAAGAATATGTATGGGTATTTTTAATCAAAGCATTATTTATATAGCAATAATAATTATATTTTTGAGAAGCATTTCTTAAAAGGAATACATAAAAGATTATAGCTACAAAGACCAAAAATAAATTAAATTTTTAAAGTTAATTACATGAACGAAGTGCTTATGTTACCACAAAGGATTTTTTTTTGCAATTTGAATACAGATATTTTCCAGATTAAAACAAAATATTAAATTTTCTTAATTTGTATATTTTTCTATAAATAAGTTTGTAAATGTTTTTGACAAGAAAATAATGCAAAGGAAATAATAAACATTTATATATTATCATAAATTTTGAGTCTATTCATTGCCACCATGTTGTTTCAACTTGTTCTATTCAAATTCAACAAGTAACGAAACATACGTAAGAGTAGCAAGATCCTTGTATCTAGAATGTTAGACGATTGGAATGGAACTACAAATTTCTATACAGTCGGTGTGAGCAAATTGAAATTGTGATTTATACATTTACATAGAATTCATTTTAAAATTACTATAGATTTCCATACGTTTAATAAATTACGATTTAATATTATATATCATAAATAGACTTCCTCTTATATAGGTACTTGTGTGGAGTTTAACTTATTATATGATTTTTGATGTGTAAAATTGACCTCATACAAAGCGAGAAACGCTACGTATATTACGTTGCAGCGCTCATTATGTTATAATAAATTTTTACTCATATAATTAAATTAATTATAAACGCTATACAAAAGCATAGTGCTGTAATGAATATTGATGGTATTATTTTTTCAAACCAGAAAGCCTACTCCATACAGCTATATAAAATGTTGAATAGCCTGTCGGGTCAAATGGAACGGCAATAAATCGGTTAAAGTGACGGCAGGGCGATAAGTGGCGATCGTTCGATGTGTTTGATAATGGAGGCGACACCTGCCCCTATACGATAAACCGCAAAAATGCAATACGATTTTTATGTCTTTGTGAAACAAATAGACCTTTCTCAAATTATATTATTTTACAAGCGACCTGTTCGAGGCTTC
Source organism: Heliconius erato x Heliconius himera (assembly GCA_013421005.1). Classification (NCBI taxonomy): domain Eukaryota; kingdom Metazoa; phylum Arthropoda; class Insecta; order Lepidoptera; family Nymphalidae; genus Heliconius; species Heliconius erato x Heliconius himera. The sequence goes on along the minus strand of JAATLQ010026312.1, from coordinate 34,799 downwards.
GCCCGCTTAAACTACTGAATTATTGACTTAATACACTTAATTACGTTCGTTAAGATTTGTAATGTGAAAATTATTAAAACCAAAAGTTGCGTTTTTGTAATTCTCATAAGAATACAATAAAAACGTAACGTATCGGTGTCTGTATTAGTATTAGTTATACATGTATAATATATTAGAAAAAATGTTATTACAGGCATTTAACAATCTAATAAAATTCGGTCTGTTTGTCTGTCTGTTTGTTCACGCTAGTCTGAAAATCGGCTTTACCGATTTAAGTGCAATCTTATATTTTAACAAACTTCCCGTAACATTTAGTATTAATAGGTTCATAATAGGAAATCTACGATGTAAGGCTTGCACGCAGCGACTCCTGGCAGTCCTTACGAGGATTGCAACGTTCCATCCACCACGTGCATCTTGCGATAGTGCACTGATAGGGCGTTCCCCCAAAGCGACGCGCACCAGTGCGTCCCCGCTGATGTGTCAAGTGGCGACGAGTGCGGCGTTGGGGACCGCCACGCAGCACGCTACGTGGAATATGAGAGAAGGGATGGAAGAAAAGATGAATCAATTATTATATGAACCATTATTATGGATGAGATTTGGATGTATTTGTGAAGTAAATATTTCATCTCTTCGAGTGGGGATCGAACCCACAACCAATCGATTTTACAGTCACACAATGTGCCGCTGCGCCACGACTGCCCTCAAATATATCTTTATAAAATTTAAATGAGGAAACAATAGCATTCGTTAATTCCGACCACCACATTTGAACACGCAACATTTATATCGTGTTCAGCACTTTGCCCAATTTGCTCACATTAGTGATGAAATTAATTAATTGGACAAGTTAAATGTGCGTTACTGTCACTGATAAGTATTATTACAATATCAATACAGAATCGTATCATCAAATTATGATATATTTAATATCTGAACAACTTATTAGGCTTTTTTGTTTATGGTATTTTTGAACAATTATCCGAAAAGTGCTATAGAAAAATTTAAATCTAAATATAAATGTTGAGAATCGTAAAAATCTTAGTATAGGTCGAATTTAATCTATACTAATATAATACGCTTGTAGATTACTGAAAAACAGTTCGAGTTCAAATTGAAAAGTTACGTTGGTGTAAGGCTATGTTATACCTACATATATAAATAACATCCCTCAATGACCGAATAACAATTAAAAAGAATAAATACTTTAGACTTTTCGTTCCTTAGTTACTTTCATTTGTCATTTTTTCAAAGAATAATTAAGTTAAAGAACTTTTAAAAAACTAATAATTTTTAACACATTTTTAATGAACCTTGTAAAATAAATTACGATATCATAGTTGAATAGAATATCTTTAATAACATTTACAAAATACCCTTAAAAGTAACCTAAACCTAAATTGACGTATATCTAATATTAATCAGTGTAAACTGTATTATTGATTTTGTGGCTTCCATTTAAAAATAATAATTTTTAGTCATTCACATAATTATAAATTGATAATATTTATTTTGCAACATAAACTGAATACTACATCGCTGAAAATGTAATAATATACAATTTACGGCGCACTTTAGTTGGTAGAAAGTCATGAATAAAGGCACGAGAGAAACATAAAATACACTCAATAGCACTACGCCGTTAAACATATCCTTAACAATAATAACATGACTATATTTAATAATATAGATTCACTAAACTTTATTGTCGATTATAAATAATTTTGCACTGCAAATAGAAATTATTAATAATATAACATTGTTAAATTCAATACTTTTGTAATTAAAACTTAAGAACGACGTTACTTCAATATTGTATCATTGGGAGCAATGAATAAGGTCAACACTAACAGCTTGGTTATTTCAGTTTCGCAAAAGTTAGCTTCCATTTTATTTCATTTAATTCTTTTTTAATTTTATATCTTAAAAGAAAATAAAGTTAAATATTTATTTATAAAAGTGATTTCTGAGTCTAATGTACGCAAGACTTTATAAATGGCGTTTAACAGACAGACAAGGAGAATCGCACTCGACATCGCACTTGTATTCGTTGTTATTAAATTCTTTTCTGGTGATAGCAATCGTCTTATTCAATTACACGCCTAAAAGGCATAGGAATTGCCGACAACGAGTTGTGAGTGAAGGACGCCATTGAAAATTCAAATTTATTTTATTAAAGTGTATGCTTCAGACGTGTGTGCGTGACTTTTCGTATATTCTTGGATAAGATTTTTCTTTTATATGTTATCTGTTATATTCAATACTTTGTTTTAATTAGACCATCACATTATATAAGATCTGTGATACATTTATCTATAGAAATTTTGAAGTGTTTTAAGATTAGTAATTAAAATCTTTACACCTTAAAATAATTTGTCTACTTAAAAATTAAAATGGATCGTGCCAGACAACCGTATTACTCTACAAATAACTATCGATTTTGAGATTAAGGAATCAGATTAGATAGCGTTTAGCATATACGGTAGCAGACCTTTGTCTTTCACATAAATCCTAAATCGTTCATTACTGTAGAACAAGGTAGGTACGCTACAATGTATTAACATACATTTGCTCAAAATTTCAAAATAAAAATGTTAATTTTTTTTTCCCGACGACCGACGCTAAGGAAGGGTTATGTTTTTCGCGCGTATCTTGTATGTATGTATGTATGTAATATTCTTTATTACCTCATATCTCCAGAACCGTTGAACGGATTTACGTAATTGAGGTATCGTTAGATTTGTCTTAGCAGCCCAAGTGTTCTTGGATAGGTGACGTTAAAAAAATAATCATAGCGGCTGTGGGACACCATTGGAATAATGAAAAAAATAGTTTCGAATACCATAATATGAGTATCAAATTCAAGAGCTCAATACGAGGATTTCAAAAAAGTATATCATGATTGTCATTATCATAATGAATCCTAACAAAAAGGTGAGAAATAAAAAAATATTTATAAAAACAAAAACCCCGACTGCATAAAACTAAAAAGATAATAAACAAGCCAACAATGCCAAACAATGCCAATGCCAAAAAAGATAATAAACAAGCAAACAAACAATGGTTTACTAGGATTAACAGTCGGGACCTATAAGTAATTCTTCAATCAATAAAATCGGGGTTTTTGTTTATATAAATATATTTTATTTTCTAACACCAATAGTAATTGATGGAAAAAAGTACATATAGTACATTAAGATTTTTTTCTATTTTTGTACGCTTAACAATTTTGTACGTGACCATAATTGTACTTAAATTATTTTTATTTTCCCGCTCAGGTAAAATAAACATCCTCGACGACTAATTCTACCATCAAACAGACAATGTCTCGAATTGGGGTCCAAAGTGGTAATCAGGGAATTTTGACACTAAATACCCTATAACTACCTTGCAATCAGGTCAGTAAATAAAAAACACGTACACATGAAAACTTATAAAAGTAGAAGTATGATTTATAAAAGTAGAAGAAATATTACAAAATCGCATTTATTATTGTCTAGTGAATAAAACATAGCCTGGACTAAATCAAATGTAAATGATTAATGCGTCCTTACAAGACATTTACTTTATATTTAAGATACTATAGTAGTATTGGTTATTACAATTACTATTTGATGGTTATTGATAACGAAGCGTTTCTAAATATTTATTTATTTTACATTCGTTTAACAAAAAAAAAAGTTTCAATAAACCTACAAGGCCGTCGCGGCGCAGTGGTACAGCCGGTTCAATATTTTTCTTTCCCTATTATGTATCCCATAGCTCAACACGTAATCAGCTCCACGCTGTATCCCACACAGAAGAGTAGGCAGAAGGAACCTAGTGTTAAGTCACTCCGTTCCCCACTTTCTTGACTGACCTGTGGGAACACGTAATGTCTCGAAAATTGCGAAACGGAGACCTTTATCAGAATTGATTGGATTTCTATGGATTTCTTATGATATCGTTATAATTTTTATCGTCTCTCAATTTCTAGATCGATTTATATTTTTTTATTTAATTTACTTTTTGTATATTTTTATATAGTGGGGAAAGCAGACAGCACTTAATGTCAAGATATTTCGTTCTTCGCCAGAACTCGAGATAACTCCTTTGTCTACCTTTGTACTATCAAAGAGGGAAAAACAGAACTATTTATTTTCCCCGAGTGGGAAACAAATCCACTACCATCGCGGTTAATGTCAGGTACTGTTTCTGAACAGAAAACAGAAACGAAGTAATTCATCAGAAGCAATTGTCTGCTTTAATCAAATTTTAAAAAAAATGGAGTTAATGATATTATAGAATATAGAATATGCATTTTTGCTTAAGAAACAACGAGCTAAGAAAGAACTCCGGGCAGTGATCAATCTAAATGACGTATCTATAGAGGATAATATTCCATGCAATAAATAATAAATTCACTTTTCGCACGTTTGAAGAGCACTCCCTATACAACAATCTGTATGCAACTTACCAGCGCGACATCATATCACACAATAAGTGTGGGTTCAAATAAAAAAAATCAAGTACCAGTGCCGTGACGTCAGCGGCGAGGGTTCCGTACCAATTTCATCGTGTATAAGATTAACTGTTTTAAATTTTTGTAAATTTAGAAAACAAATTGGTAATTTAAAATTTATAAACAACAAATAAGAAGAGGATTATATAGTATAAGTTTGTTTTTTTATAATAATTTGTAACTATTTTTATTGTATATCTTCATGAAATTGGAAAATAAGTAGTACTTATAAAGATTATTACATTTGATAACATTGAATGTTTTGTATATATCATTTATACTTCATAAAAATTTAAGCATCTATCCATATCTGTTAACGACTTAACGACTATTGTAAACAATAAAAAGAATATTATAAAAAATCTAAACAGCTTCCTTTGTAACAGAAAGAAATTTTAAATACAAAAAAACTATTTAAATTAAAAAATACACTCTGATTCAGATATGCCAAATTCATTTTATTTCTTATATTTCCTTCGAATATATCCTAAAATCGATAAAAAAACCAAATACGCTTACAAAAGGGAACTCGTTACGATATTACTTTAGTAAATAAAGATGCCAGTCAATAGTCCGTAGAGTCCGCGCAAAAAGTTTACCCAAATTGTCTTTGCTCTGGAAAGAACTCTAGAACTTAATGATCGTGTCGGTCAATCTGTCCAGTAGTAGACCTAACAAACCTTTTAGAATTAAAAATGTACTTTCATTTATTGAGACAGTTCCTTTATATTTTTATTTCGTAAATTTTTGGTTTTCAAAAATAAAACAAATAAAAAAAGTATGTACCATCGCTAAAAAAGTATAATCGATATAAAAGTACTATAGAAAGAAATGAGAATACATAATGATTAAGTTATGCAAATAGTAAGGTACGCTGAGATAACTTAGAGTTAGAGCACTCAGCTCTCCACTTTCTATTATATTAGAAACACGTTTCCATTTACGTTATTATGAGAAGTTAGTTCTCTAAGGAATGAAAAAAAGGCAAGTATCTTGATATGTTTAGATATACATTATTAATTTTCGCTTAGCCTCGACACCAGAGCGAAGAAATATTTCATCTCCTCGAGTGGGATCGAATCCACAACCAGTCGGTTTTACAATCACACTTCGTGCCGCTGCGTCACGTCTGGCCTCATGTTATAAGTATATATAAAAAAAGGTTAAGAGACAATAAATAAAAAAATATATTTTGATTCTAATACTGCAGTACACTTGTATTTCTTAATATAATACGTACGTACATAAATAAATATATGATGGTCTACCAAACACAATTTCTTTTATTAACCAAAAATATATGTTATATATGAAGATTTGAAAAGGGCAATATTTTATGAGTTAATTTCTAAAGGAATCAAGATACTATTAATGTCATTCTCAGAAACTCTTAACAAAATCAGTATCGGAGGAATACTTTAGAAGTTTGCAATGTTCCAACGAAAGTAATTTATTTTAATTCTGCTGGCAGTACTTTAAAAAGCAGCCGAGTGTTAATGAAAAATTATTATTCTCATTTTAAGTTCTAAATGAAGAGTTGGCGTTCAATTCTCGAAAAAACCTAGTAATTGCCGCTTCCTTCCTTTTTACCTTAATGTATTGGAACATAAAAAATATATATTTTTTATATTTTCGTCTTTGTATCGAGTTTTTTCGATTCATAAATTTGTTTATTAGATTTTTTGAAAAAAATATTGCAAGTTAATTATTTTTATAAAATGTATATTTTGAAGTGGAAGATAGTTGAAAAAAAAAACAACTAATATATTTATATATTAACATACGATATGTTTATTCTTATTAGATTTGAAAAATTTACAATTTTAATGTCTAATTTATAAATATAAATTTAAGAGTAATCAGAGCAATAGTTTTATATACATACATCTAAAAGTACGCAAGTTAATACCAATAATATAGATTGGTTTCAGTTAACAGTTTAATAGGGAAAAGCCTCGACCAACATCTTAAGAGGTTATCGCTTAACTGTTGGATCAAGAACCGGCGATTTTACTTGAGACGAACCGTATTGTGAAGAGGTTCCTCTCTCTGGAGCCCTAATCACCAATGGCTTAGACCCCGGTCCCACCCTCGGAAGAGTGTCTATTAATATTTTAAAATTTATTTTTTATATCAATTTATATTTTTAAAATGTAAAATTGATTTCTCTTGTATAATAAAAGTATATATTGTTATAATATGGTAGAAATGTAACATATACGAGTATAAAAGGAAACTTCTTTTACACGCTGTCACATTGGCTCAACTTTTCTTATTCAAATACACTATCATTCAGAGAATTCCCCAACAAACTTAGTTGTGAGCAACATCCGAAGTACTTTCAAACAAAACATACAAGTTTTAGATTCTAAATATATACAGTACGTCATGTTGCGGGTTTTTTACGGATAAGTTCAAATTAAAACTGACAAATTGAATTTATTTTGAGTAAAGGTATATTATTGACATTTTCAATGACTAAAAATTATCAAAAATATTATTACTATTTGAGTGATTCAAAAAAATAATAATAATAGGCAATTTTACTCAAAAGTGCTTTGCTTAAAAGATGTTATTAGAGAAATCTATATGTATGCTAACAACATAAATAAGTTGTAGCAAGCGAATAAACGCCATCGACGTAGCGCCTGGTCGATTTCCAGCAGGCGCGGTTTCGAGTCCCGCTACGTTAAAATTTTTATACGTTTTCTAAATAAGTATTTTTCTTTTTTAAATGTAGAATAACACTTTAAAAATGTAAAAAAAAACTATTTTTTTTGTCAGGTTACAATTATTTTGAGGATATTTCTTTCATTCTTAAAAAATTAAACAAAGATTAATATTTTTTGTTCTTTAAAAAATATATTTTAAATATATTTTAGTAGGTACACTTTTTGTACTTTCAACTACAAACTTATCAATTTCGAATAGTTTTTCTCAAATCTGTTCAAAAAGAAATATTATATAAATTATTAAAACGAAAGGCCAGGCGATATAAGCTGTTTCTCGTGCCTATAACGATATGATAATTCGATTGCCCATTGTGTATCATTGAGGTCGCTCTCGGCTCGTCCTGCGGGAAATATAAATTTTCAGAGGTAAAAATGTAAAAGATATCATCCTGAATATTTTTATGGCGATCATATAGCCGATATCCTATGAATTTTCAATTTACAATTATCATTTTTATTAATAAAATTATTAAAGATTTTTTTTTGTACTTTGAAAAAAAACAGAAAGAAAAAAGAATAGAAATTGAGATCAGTCGCAGCGCAGGTGCACAGGCATGCCATTGTAAACGCCACAGCTTGTGGGTTCGACTCCCACTCAAGGAAATAAAATATTTATTCTGCGGCGCTATAATAAAAGGCGTGTCGCTACCTAACCCGCAATGCTTTTTTAATTCGGCGGAAAGTGGGCAGCGAAAGTGTGTGTGTATGTGTGGAAACGGAGTACCTTAACACTAGGTTCCCAGGTTTCCTTTGCCAACCCTGCTAAATGCGAGATACAGCGCGAAGCGAGTCAAAAAATTAACAAACAAAACTAAATGTTTATAAAAGTCTATTGGATATTAGAGACAATTGCAATTTGTTCTTCTCACTTGCCCTTATTTCACAGAAGTATAAACTATTTATCAAGCATATTATTAAATCAGATCGAACACACCGACCCGCGGCCGTCGAATTCATTAATCATTTACGTCTGATTTCACTCAGGTCCTGCCAATAAATTCTACGGATCATTATATCATAACAGCCACATAAAGGCAATATATTTTGTACAAGCCCAAAATACAAAATATAATTTTCCTTCAACAAGATGGAACTTGTTTTAATATTTATATTATAATATGAAACAGAAATTACCATAAATTAAATATAAGCAAATTAGGTATCGTATTTTCGAAGACCCTATTAGTCCCCACGCTCAAACAGAGAAACAAGTCGACCTAATAAACCTTTTTTCTTTGAAATGAGTAAGCGGTTCTCATGTCGGAGGTCGTCGTGTATGTGTTCTGTTTTTTAACTTATATTAGGCAGTAAATAATCTTCTGGTCCTTCAGCTTAACTGCAAACACGGTTGGATAATGAAGATCCTTACCCTAGCGATCCACCCATCACTTTTTGGAACGAGAACGTTTTTGCTAAAGAGGGATTAGTCCACCCTCCTACCCCTCGTGCCCTCCCCGGGCACGGTCTTCCTGAGATGCTTTATCATTGGGGCTTCTGTCTAACATGAGGTTGACTTGTAATCTTAGCTTTATTTGCTCGTTGTAACATCTTAATGCCTTCAAGCTGTGTAATGAAGTGGTTTTTGTGTCGACCCTTTTTTCCATTATCCTCTCCATCTTTATTTCAATGATGATGTTGCATGTGTACTTCTAGGTAATTAGTTAATATATGTGGCATTTTATTATTATTATTTTTTTATTATTTAATGGAAAATTTATATCTAATTTCTATTTATTAATTGTTTATTATATAAAAAAATATCAGTGCCTAAAACTTATTGTTTCTGTTTTTTTCAGCTTCACGCTGTATCCCACACACAGCAGGGTAGGCAGAGGGAACGTAGTGCTAAGACACTCTGTTCCCCACTTTCCGCCGAAATTTTTGACGACTTTGAAGAAATGGAAATATAAATTGAAATAAATATTTCATCACCTCGAGCGGAGGGATCGAACCCACAACCAGTCAATTTAACAGTCACACTTTGTGCCCCTGCGCCACGACTGGCCTCAATTGTTTAATATTATTAATTTTACTCCAAACTTATTTACATCTCAACACGTACAATATAACGTTCATTTAATAATTTATCATAAAGCTCGAAAAATAATGATAATATTTGGAAATGTAAATTCAAAATGAATTTCAGCCACGTTACACCCACAGTATCCGCGCAACACCGACGTGGCCGTACAAATTAATTATTAAGATCCACGAAAGTTGCACCTCATTATATTCGCTCATGAATAAACGCCGGCCTTTACGAATTCTGAATACTACGAGTACAAAGAGAGTAGAGGGTTTTACATGCAAAGAACTATCCTAAGCCTTTGAAAATTTCCAAGCTAATAATACGGGGCACGTACGTACTAGAGTTTCTCATCAAATGGGCCGTTTCTTATATAAAAAAATATGGAATACTGTGAAAAACGTCGAGTCAATTTGCGAGCATTTGTCTGTTGGCCTTTATTTGCCGGTCGAGCGAGCACGGGCCCCTGGCCACGGTAAATCAGCTTACATTTTTTTCAAAGGTTCTCTGTGTTTGGCGGTCCGCGACTCGCGCATCACTGGAACATTTACGGGGTAAAAAACCACTCTGGACTCATTTGCCGATACTCTGTCGGCCTCGAATGTTTCTTATGGTAAGTGCTATTCATATTTTTCCTTATTTGGGTGACTGCAAAATTGACTGGTTGTAGGTTCGATCCCCACTCGAGGAGTTGAAATATTTATTAACATTTATATTTTCATTTTTTTGCTCTGGTGTCGAGGCAAAGTGCGGCGTTGAGTTCCGCCACACAACACGCAATGCCTCCAAAACTTGGCGGAAAGTAGGGTACGGAGTCTTAACACTAGGTTCCCTCTGCCTACCGTGCTGTGTATGGATACAGCGTGAACCTATTTTATTTTAATTTTGATTTCAAAAATTTATTTTTTTCTTTCCAAAAGTATTCTTGCTTTTGCTAATGTCTTAAATACAGCTAAATGTCTGATATCGATGCAATTTTGGAATAATTTTTTGACAATCTAATATATCCGCTTATATCTTACTTTGTTATCTTATTTCAATGATGTGTAATGTACGGAGGTCTTTGTTACCTGATAAATATATTATACATCTTCAATATATACCTACTTTTACTATCAAAATTTTATATTTTTAAATATAAAATATTATAAATTACGGGACATCGATCCAGGCTATCGGTGGCTATGGCTTCACAGAGAGGAACCTCCTTATAATACAATACGCGCAACCACAAGCAATACTGCTTTTTTCATCCAGTTCTTGATCCAAAAACTAAGCAATAACCTCTGAAAATGTTGGTCAAGGCTTTTCGCTATTCAACATTAACTAAAACCACTATTTCACAATGACTGGTGGCATTATAATCTTATATGGCAGTAACCTCATGAGCTAAGTCGAAATATTTAAATAACTTCTCTTCTTCTGCCTTCACGAGAAACTATCTAATTATAAAGTAAAGCATTTTTAGAGTAATATACAACGACTTACGATGTACGTCTCCTTTTTCACGATTAGTGAATTGCATGAAAATATATCCGAAATGGGTCCCGCCATTCAAAACGAAATGCCTCGATAAACTCAGCAGAAAATGGAGAAGTGTCGCGGAGTGTCTTAACCACTAGGTTCCATTGCCTTTACACTAGCTTCCTTTCTTTTGCCTTGAAATGAAACTATAAATATTTACAGTTATCAATATTTCATCTTACATCTATAACACATTATGCATGTTACACATAGCACAAAGCAAGCCTATCTAATAGTAGGTACTATATGAATTAACACGATTAGCCCGGCCAGTCAGCCATGCTTAATCGAATACTTGTTCGATGAATGCATTTGATTTAATAATCAGTTCGTCTTCTAGATTGATCAGTCTTTATTGAATTTGAAATAATTTCAATGTCCACAATATTTCACAATATTTTTTGAGTTTCACGCTGTACCCCCCATATAGAAGGAAGGATAAGTAGAGGGAGTGTAGTGTTAAGACACTCCGCTTTCCATTTTTCGCAGAATTCTCGATGCATTGCGCGGTGAGTGGTGGAAGTGAATGTCGAGCGTTACCTCCACACCAGAGCACAAAATGAAAATATTAATTATTTCACTTTCTCGAGTGCCTAAATAGAAAAAAAACGCTTTACATACCATTATAAAATATTATTATTTCATGCTAAAAAATAATAATAATAATAATATTAATATAAATTACTTATTGTGTTAATATTCAGTTTCCGTAATGCTTATATCTTTTTCTACGCGGTGAATGTTAAGAAGAATAGAACAGCCAGTCTGGTTTGTTCAACATTTCTTGGCCCTTGCCTGAAATATAATTTAACCTTTTTAAAAGTTGTACGGCAACCATGTTGCTTCTTTTTTTAATATTATTTTTTAGTTGAATTCTTTTTGGTAAAACTTTGCATTTATAATACCCATATTATAAAATTGGATAAAAATATAACATACCCACAATCTTACAGGTGCACGCAAAATTTTAATTCAATCGACTGAAGATACTAAAATTACTTTAAAATATAGTCCCAAATTAAACAAGAACAAACATAATTCAAAGTTAAATAAAATCTTATAAAAACACAATAGCAATTCAAAATCAAACCTAGTATCATAGCAAAAAAAAAATTACACTTAGCTACTATAGCGATAAAATTTTTCAGAAACCCTTTTCCCATACAGGCTTCTTACATGTAAGCAAAAGCGTGTATGTATATCCAAGATCTCATATACAATTCGCGTCACGTCGCGAGTCTATAGTAGTTTTCAATCCGAGAATACTCCCAAACGGGAGTATTTGTCACGTACACCAACTTTGAGAACGGCATCATTTCGACACTTATGTTGAGATATCATTAGATTATTAGGTTTATAGTATGTACTTTATTCGATTTATAGGAGCTGTGTATTTATGGAGGAGAAAGTTGGAGTAGGTTATTTTCATTTATATTTTTATTTAAAAGAAAATCTGTGGCATGTCTGAGTGTAAGGGCGACAGTTGTAAGTTCAATTACCACTCAGGGCAATGAAATATTTTTCGTTTCTTTATTGTGGTAAAGGCAAAATTGCGGCGTTAAGTCACGCCAATACATACAATATCTTGAAATCGGAAGGAAAGCATATTACGGAGTGTATAAAAAATTTCCCTCTGCCTCTCCTGTCCAATACTATAGATAGATACATATACTAAGAATGAAAAAATAGGAAATAAGGATGACGCATTCGTAGTTTAATCTTTCAAATCGAGGATGTGATTTTATCTGCTGTGTAAATACTTCTTCTTCGATATGGGAAAATCTTATGAAATTATTTTTAATAGAAATAAATATACACGGTTTAATTAAAATACATTTAAAACATATATTTATTAAAATAAATGTAAAAGATATATTTTTACAACAAACAAAGGACGGCACGTAGCTTCTTCATGTAAGCAAAAAAAATTAAAATTAAAAGATTATACTCCATTTTTTATCTACATATTATAAAACATTCGAAGGATATATAAAAATAGAAATAAGTGAATCATACTGTACACGGCCATTATTTCATTTGAATTTTTATTATACATCAGTATACATATTTTATTATTTTAATATGAGTAAAAAGAAAATAACATATTTCCAATCTACGTATCCAGCACGACGATCAATCGTAAAACTAAATGACCAAGTACATACGTGCAATATGATCTACGAGGCCTTCGATCACAATCCATCAACCGAGTCGGTTTTCCTTAGCCTAGGTTCCCAGACGTACCGCGAAAGCTTCTTTGAGTGGTAAAATTTTACATCCCTCTACCCGATGACAATAGAGAATTGGGGTAAAAAATAAGACCTCGGAGTACCCTATTTCAGACAAAGGGCCTTTCAATGAAAGCCACTTAAGGTGACACTTTACTCCGATTAATGTTATCGCTGCCAGCCAAACTGAATACAGAATGCAAGTCCTCCTCACAGCGCGAATAGCTTTGGCGTTTTACATATTTTATAAATATCACGTTTTCACTTTAAAGTTGCATAATTTTTGTAATGATTGACCGTAAAATCACTACTTACTCTCTGAATATTTTAAATCAGCTTCACGCTGTATCCCGCACACGGCAGGGTAGGCAGAGGGAACCTAGTGTTAAGGCACTCCGTTTCCCACTTTCTGCCGAATTCTGGAGGCATTGCGTATTGAGTGGCAGAGCTCAATGCCGCGCTTAACCTCGACACCAGAGCGAAGCAATGGAAATATAAATTTAAGTAATTATTTCATCTCCTCAAGTGGGGATCGAACCCGAAACCAATCGATTTTACAGTCACACTTCGTGCCGCTGCGCCACGACTGGCCTCTGGAATATTTTCTTTTTATTATGTTAAACGCAATTTTTTTTTAGTTTTTATGCACATAATTCTAACTTAAAATGGCACACCACATTAAAAAATAACTCAACGTGCGGTGGTCTCAAAATAAATTGGCACAGGAAATAAACTCGTAGCTCGTGAGAGCCTATAACTTAGTGTTAAATCTCAGTTAAGATATACGACACCGAAAGTTAATTGTTACCGGTTAGGGGAGACACGATCCATTTCTTTATAGGAAAATGTAACGTAAGAAACGAATACGAAAGTCCGCTTAAACCCGCCTTTGGGGAAAAGCTCTTTAAATATTTCTCAATTTTACTTTAAAATTTTATAGTGGGGCCGGCATGACGCGCGGGCTAAAGGGTATGATTGTAACGCGGTGGTTGTGTGTTGGATCTCCGATTGAGAAAATTAATTATTATTTCTTAATAATTTCATTTCTTCGCTCTGGCACCAAGGCCACAGCCTGGCGTTGAGTTCCGCGTCCCAGTATGTAATACCTGGAAAAATTCGGCGGAAAGTGAGGGACTGAGTGTCTTAACATTAGGTTTCTTCCGTCTACCCTTATGCGGGATAAAACGTGAAGCAATTTTCTTTTTAATTTTATAGTGACCTAATTTCTTTATTTATTTGACAAACAGTCACATATCCACCGAATAAATAATACCTTTGTAAATGAGATATCCTCAGCCATACCGTACGCACTCATTCGATATTTCTCCATCGTCTGTCAAATAGACTAGCACAATAAATGTTTATTGTCCTCGAATTACTCAAGTGAGAAACGGCGTAAAGAGAAAAGAATGGGGCGTACGGAAGGGACCACGACAAAGGCGATCCTTCTTGGGACCAGCAGCCGTGACGACGCTTACATTAAGGTTATCGTCATACGCCAAACTGAATACAAAACCTCGCATGGGAAGAGCCCAGTGATTCATGGAATTCTCTCTATTATCATAATGCAATTGTTAATAGAACATCGTGTTTTCTTTATAACGAGAGAAAGAAAATGTTATTTATGTTATATGTAGTATGGATTTGAGGCCAGTCGGTAACGCAAGGGGACAAGTGTGACTGCAAATGTGATAGATTGTGGGTTAGAATCTCACTGGAGGAAATGAAAAAACAATAATTATTTTATTTCTTCAACACGCAACGCTTCCAGACTGCCTACCCTGCTACGCGGGATACAGTGTGAAGCTAAAAAAATAAGAAGAAAATATATATACTATGTGTGTTTCTTCTTACTTTGCAGATAAGCAATACAAAAGACCAGACTATCAATTTCATACCAAAACATAAATATTATGTTGACTATATTTTATATTATTGTAATTTAAATTAAGAAAGATATAAATAAAAAATAATTACAAACCACAAAATGTTTTTTTTATATATTTTGCTATATGATAATAGTACCTACTATGGTAGACAGTATACATTTGATCAAATCCTTACTTAAGTGAAACATGCGAGACAGACCGAGGTCGTGGGAAGTCTTATCTAAAGACCGGATTACACTCCAGGCTACGTTATCTAGTTGTAGCACTTCACATTTGCTTTTCTTTAGCATACTATGTAAATAATAAAATAAATATATTAATATATATGTTCAGGCCAGTCGTGGCGCAGTGGCTTAAGCATGTGACTGTACATGCGATAGGTTCTGGGTTTGGTTTGGTTTTTCCCACTCATGGTAATGAAATTTTTAATTTTTTAGATTTTTTCGCTCTCATAAAGAGGTAAAGTGTGGCGAAATTGGTGGAGCAGCTGCTGCTGTGAACAGCTTTCCAAGTTCATTCGAAAAATAAGTTAAGTTTATTCCACATATAAATAAAAATATATATACATATTAAATTTTATTTTTTTTAAGACCAACTAAAATATCAAAAAATATTTATCTTTAATTTAAATTCAACACAATGGAGTCCAAACCGCACATTTTAGTTTAAAATTACCAAATGTATTCCACAAACTACTTATTTATAAATAAAATATTCATGATTATAATATATGTACATATAAAAAGAACATATTATTTGCATAATACTCTCTAATATCGCATAGTTTATTATCGTTAACATTGCTTGAAGTTAGTATATCTGACAGTCGTATTTTACTCAGAAGATTAAGTTCTTAGACGGAATACTGGATATTCGACGAACACCCTGTATAATGGCTATTTGTGAGAGAGGATTGCTTAGAACGTTTTTAATGGCTTTATAATATTCCAATACAATGCAATTTTATACTTATACTAATGTATTATTGTATATATATATATGTATTTATTTATATTCACGCTGTATCTTGCACATAACACGATAGGTAGTGGGAACCTGGATTCCTAGGTTCCTAGGAACCTAGTGTTACGATACTTCCCCTTTTTCCCCAAATCCTTGAGGCATTGCATGCCAAAATTCAGCGAAAAGTGGGCAGCGGTGTGCCGTAACATTGGTAACCTCTGCATATGCGGAATAAAATGTGAAGTTATAAAAGTTTCTAAAACGTATATTATAACTCACCAAAGTTATTATTATGTATATATGTTTATTTAAATGCCTCACGGACCAGGTAACTCCTAACTTAACACTTTAGACCGGTCTTGGCTACGCTGGAGATAAATACAAATACATATATATGTACAACTTGTATGATCCATACAAGCATAAGCTGCCTATCGTAGCAACTCAGTGCTACGTCTTGGAGCTACGACAAATTATATTTTACATAGTGGTCGTGGGTCAAGGGTGTGACTGTGACGCGACGGCTGTGGGGTCGATCCCCACTCGAGGGATATATATTTTTTTATTTTTTCACTCTTGCACCAAGGCCCGGCGTTTAGTTCCGTCACTCAACACGCAATGCCTCGAAATATTCCGCGGAAAGTTGAGAACAGAGTGTTTTAACACTAAGTTCCCTTTGCCTACCCTGCTAACTGCGGGAATACAGCGTGAAGTAAAAAAATATATATATTCAACTTTAAAGCTTTTACGTTAAGTAAGGTTATAAATTATGTTCTCATTTTTCTACATTAGTTACACATTCTTAAAGCCGTCATTGCTATAAATTTTCATATTGCAAGGGCAACGCAATAATAAGAGGTAAAGTGTGCTATATTTCATATCTAAACAAGGTAAGTACGAACGTCGCCTAGACTATTTGTATATAGTTTATTCTTGGATATACAAACTGGATTTAAAATTAAAGATTATAATGTTATAGTCATTTATAGTATATACATAATAATTATTTATTAATATTTCTTAGTGAAACAAAGAAAATGTGGTGTAGTTCCCATTTTCCACCTATTCAGAAACCAATTTGCGAAGGCAATTTATTTTAGAAGAACATTAAATCTTAATTAGTAATAATAACTAAACAGCCAGGCCAGTTGTGGTGAAGGTGTGTAAGCGTGTCAGGCTGTGGGTTCGATACCCACTCGAGGATATGAAATAATTAATATTTTTGTCATCCCTTCTTCGGTCTGGTACCGAGGCGCGGCGTTGAATTCTGCCACTCAACACGCAATGCCTTCAGAATTCGGTAGAGAGTGGGGAACGGAGTATCTTAACACTAGATTCCCTCTGCCTACCCTGCTGTGTGCGGGATACAGCGTGAAGCTGATTTTGATCTATTTTTATTATAATTAATACTATATTAACTTATTATACACCTATAAATTAAAACAATAACAGTTATTCACGTACAAAATCGTCTAACATTAAAAGTGGGATGGCCTGGTAATAGAGCTAATTCCAACTGCTGCTGCAAGTTAGTTTGATTACTAACATTAGTTTATATTAGTTAAGTGGACACGGAAATGGTCACATATGTTGAACTTAAATTAACGTCCTAATGTAATAGTTTTTTGCTTTTTTTAATTAGTTTTTATTTTTAAACATTTTTTAAAGTGTTATTCCACATTTAGGAAAGAAAAATATTTATTTAGAAAACGTATAAAAATTTGAACGTAGCGGGACTCGAACCCACGCCTCCTGGAAACCGACCAGGTTTTAGTTTTTATTTTTCAATTCAACAGCATAACGATTTTTAGTTCAAAATTTTGTTATATAATTAGAGAAACGTGTCATCGTGGCGCAGTGGCAGAAGAGTGAGTTGTAGGACTTTGATTCCCACTCTTTTAAATGATTCTATATTTTTATTTCCTCGCTCTGGCAACAAGATAAAGCGCAGCGTTGAGTTTCTCTACTCAACGCGCAATTTTTAAAAATTCGGCAGAAAGTGAGGAGCGGAGTATTTTAACACTACGACTACCTACGACTGCCTACGACTCTCAGATTCCGACTCGACTTCCCACTGCTGGTATGAGCTGCTGCTGCTGCTGCTCTGCTTAGAGCAGCTTAAAAAAAATTAGAAATATTATTCTAATTTTCATAAAAATAGTTGTGTTAAGATTTAGCCAAAACTGTATTTATTTACTACTCAATAAAAAACATCTGTCACTCTCTATCAACTATCTTTGATTGTTTTTGTCGAGTTTTATTCTATTTTTTAACATATTACCTGTATCATTTATATAGCAACAAATATCTATAATATGTTCTTTAATCTTTTTAATGATATGGCTTGCCTTGAAGTGTCATCTTTACACCATATTTTTATATATTATATTAAAAAAGTATTGAATATTTTTTATTTGATTTTAAACAAGACAATACAATACTATACACATATTTTTTCAGTCTATTAAGTTAAGGACTACATTATTATTCACTTGAGTATAGCATATTAGCTATGATAGATAGAGAGCTTTGATTTTTAATGAGATGAGAAGCGATACGTTATTCTCGTTTCTCGAATAAGGAAAATATAGGCTTATTTTCCCTTACCATCTATCTTAAGTGTCTAACGTTAATATTAAATGTATTTTTACATACATTACCTTTTTAAGTGTATGTTCTTGCGATTTTTCTTTGATACACGCATCTAATATTGAAATTCTTTAATGTATTATATTGTCAAAAGTGTTAGCTAATAATAAAAAATACAAGCACCATTACGTTTTTCCCACATAGCGAAGTAGTCAAAGAGAAAAACCTAGTGTCAAGATACGCCGTCCATTTTCCACCACAATTCGAGAAAGTATGTGGTAGGTGACTAGGTTCAACACCAATCTTTACCTTTTCAGAATATAATTTTATACGAATAATTTTTGTTCCTCAAGGAAAGCTTGAATTATTACTATTTCATTTAAATTTTGAAGCTGTACCACTGCACCACGATGGCGCTTTAAAACTTTCCTATGCATTACTTGTATAAAATCAAAAATCTAATTAGCTTCACGCTGTATCCCGCACACAGCAGAGTAGGCAGAGGGAACCTAGTGTTAAGACACTTTCTGCCGAATTCTGGAGGCATTGCGTGTTGAGTGGCAGAACTCAACGCCGTGCTTTATCTCGACACCAGAGCGAAGAAATGGAAATATAAATTTAAGTAAATATTTCAACCCCTCGAGTGGGGATCGAACCCACAACCAGTCGGTTTTACAGTCACACTATGTGCCCCTGCGCCACGACTGGCCTCATCAACATCACAAACATCATAACTTGTATGGTTATTATGAATTCTTAAACTAATCAAGTAATTATTATATTATATAACTGTATAACATAAACAAAGTGAGGTTTTTCGATTCAATCAAATCTAAATGGAAACAAACAAATGAAAAGCAAATCTAATATATCATATTTTGGCAACTTGTCAATCACAAAAGTTACCCTTCTGTATGCTTATTTTACATTATCTTATACTCTCCGTTACATTCTAATTTTAATCAAAATCAGCTTCACACTATATCCCGCACACAGCAGGGTAGGCAGAGGGAACCTAGTGTTAACACACTCCATTCCCCACTTTCTGCCGGATTCTGGAGGCATTGCCTGTTGAGTGGCAGAACTCAACGCCGCGCTTTGCCTGGACACCAGAGCGAAGAAATGGAAATATAAATTTAAGTAAATATTTCATCTCCTCGAGTGGGGATCGAACCCACAACCAGTCAGTTTTACAGTCACACTTTGTGCCCCTGCGCCACGACTGGCCTCAACCTTACACTACTTATTCTCACTGAGAAGGGAAGCAGAAACGAGAAACGTAACTTAATGCACAATATAAAATATTCTGAAAAATGCATTCCGTTTCACATACACATCCCCGGATTGAGTAAGAGACTGACATATTTCACAGTTCTTCGAAGCGACTCCCCGAATATTGATCAGTGGAATCTCTCATACCGCAACGCCAGATGCTCTCTGAAAATTACTTTCAAATAAATCCGACTTACATAAGTTATATACTCACGTACTAAAACGTGCTCAGTGACAATGGCACAATCATTTATTTATGAAACCGAGGTGCGCGTTTTCCAATCAAAAGTTCAAGAGTTCAAAAGTTCAAAAGTTGTGAGATTTATACTATATAACGAACGAGCTGCTCTAAGTTGGACGATTTAAGGACTTGTAGCGGTCGCTAGTTAAAGTTACAAGTGGTTGCGCATGTACCAATTAAAATATCTTAACTTTTCTTAAATTGTAGAAAAAAATCACTAAATAATTATTTATAATCTTTACTGAATTTATGCTGGTGTAAGTACAATTCTATAATTTTGCATTATTGAAAAACATTCATACACAAATATGTATATGTAATTATACTTCAATTGTTATTTAGTATGAGATAAGTGTGGATTAATATATTATATTAACAGAAAGAAGACATACAATTTACTTATAGTTTAAGACATATAATTATATTGACAACATCTTCACTGACTAAGACTTTAAAGACTTCACATTAAAGTCCATTATTAGTACTTACTTACTTCACGCTCTATCCCTAGCGGGGTAACCGTGCTGAGGTCTCTGCATACCTCATCCGCCTCGTCCACTGTCAGCAACCACTTCACCTCTAGGGAGTCCTCATGCCTTTTACGTAACCTTCCTTCAGTATCGTTGATACTATGTTTTCGAAGATCAATCAAGGTCTCCCCCTACCTCTCTTACTCCTTACTTCTTTATAAATCTTTTTTGTCACTTTCCATAACTCATTCGTTCGTATCTATTAGGAGAAAAGGAAAATACCTAAGATTGCCCATTATAATAAAACAACCATACACTGATATATTTTTTATTTTAAAATATCATAAAATGATATTAACATCTTATATTTAACATTGATAAATAGTTACGTCCATGCTAAAATGTTTAACTTGATATTAAATATTTACAGTATACTTAAGATTGTCAGATATTATTGTCGTCAATAAACAATTTATTATCAATACACATATTATAATAATTAAATTTAATTTTAGTTATAATTTTTCAATTTGCATGTAAAATTATTATGAGATAACATAATATTATATTCAAAAATAAAAGAATATATAAATAAAATAAAATAATAATGTTTTATTTTAAATAAAATAATAATAATATGTTAAGATTAACATACTATTTGAATTATTTCATTTTAATTAATATTACAAAATACTAGAAGCAAAATAAATTAAATTGTTTAATTGAATTTATTGTCCAACTGTTTTTAAAACAAAGTAAGCTCGCACGATATTCTTTATTTTCATTTCTCTCCACACCTTGTATTTGCATTGCCCTTAAATTTCTATCCATTTTCTTTTGTTATTGATTCTTTATTACTAATTAAATAATAGATAACAGATAAAATATTAAAATGTTATAGTAAGTTACATTATTAATGGAATTACTCAAGTTTTTTTTATTTTTTGAGAAAATTGATTTATTTACATGAAAATTAAAACTAAAAATTGTAAAAGATTCAACAATAATCAAGTTTTTATGAAAGAAATGCTAATATTATTGTCACAATTACATTTCAAACGTTTAAACGTATTGCAATATTATATAATTATATGCAAACGCTATCATTTTATTGATATTCTTAATTCCAATATTATAAAATATTTCATGTATAAATAATACATTTTATTATTATAAATATTACCTTATTCATAACCGACATTAAGTCATAATACTGTACAAATGAATATAAGATTAGAAGCAACCTTTGTAAATGCGATTATATACTTATTTGTTTATAAAATTATTGTCCTAGCATTAGTAGATGATATCAGTAAATAACGTTATTCAAAATAGCTTGTGATAATTTATGTACACATAAATACTGTAAAAAATTATAAAGATGCTGCATTAAATACTAATTTAGAAATAAAATATATATATTAAAGTAACTCAAAAACAGTTTTCTTTTTAAAAAATAATAGTTCTACATCTACTATAAATTCTTTCTGTTACTTATACGTTTAATTATTCTACAATGTACGAAGTTCAAAAGAAACTTCGTTATCTAATAATCTTCGCCCATTCCATTCATATGAGCACAAATATATTTTATATACTATACGGAAGACAAATTTATTAGGTATTTAATATCAAAATGTCGAATTTCTAATCTAAAAGTTTAAAATATTTTAATAATGAATGAAACGTATGTGTGTACTTAATTTTAAATGTACCATCAAGTTTATACAAATATTGCTTTATTATGGTTATTTGGTTTAATACCGATTAGTTATAAAATTATTACACGAAAAAAAAAAAATCAATTGTTAATAAAATAATAACGTACTATATTTTTACATTTACATCGTATACAACTTCGATGTATAATAATATAATATATAAATAATAATATATTAATGTATTATAAGTAAAAAGCCTAAATATTTTGATTAAAATGACATTTTATAATGATTCATGTCACACAAATATACTTGTACTCGCTACATACGTTGGTCTCTATTATTGTCTTTACAATCGTACTGTCGCGTATAAAATGCATTTTTTTTTTATTTTTTACACATATTTTATCTTTAATAGATGTAATCAACAATGCAACGCCATGATTTCTCAATTATTTCTCATACAAACATCTTATTATAGGTATATTTCGATTTACAAAAATAATACTAAAGATATATCACAAAAATAAAATTAAAACTTTTTAAACGCTATAAATGAGTGCTGAACTGCATTTATATAAGCTTGCAAAATGATATTTTGGAGTTGATAGGTTACCTGATATGACAATTTCGATATCAATAAAATGTTTCGTTTTTAGAGTAGGCAGAGGGAACTTAGTGTTAAGACACTTCGTTCCCCATCTCAATAAAATGTAAGAAATTATTATATTAGCTTGTGTAACATTGTATATATTGTATAATGTAAACATGATGTAAAAATTATATTTATTGTCGTTTCTTACGCATATTTCCCAATATTTTAAATCTAAAATGATTTCGTCTTTTATCTTCTCTTTCATAGAACTGATATAAAAAGCTTTATATTTTTTTTATTATAGATATTACAACTACCAGCAAAACTAACCTTTTAATATTATTAAGCTGTTTTAGTAAATCATATGGGCTTAGAAGATAAGGTCTTACATAAAAATATTGATAGAAATTAAAGTTACAGTAATATAACATAAATTAGTAAGCATTGTTACAAAATTTATTTTAAGCCTGAGCTACTTATGTGTAACGACTGTTTTTTTTTTATTTATCAACAATCTCAACATTGTACAGACTACAGCTTACAACAATATTCAATAATTTAAAATTCAACAGCCATTTTGTTATCACCTAATTATGAAAATAATAAACTAACTACATACATCCCGTTGACTATACATGTGAAAAAATCTTATTTTCAAATATATTATTAATGTAATATACTCAATTTTATTGTCGAGTTCAGTTTTACTTGATACATTTACAATTACTTATCAAAAAACAATTATATAATAAATGTATGTTATTCGAAATTTTCACAGTTAAAAAACATATATATTTGTTTACCAAAAAAAAAAAAATTAAAATATAAAATTAAATTTAATGAACTCAGACTTTGAATTATATTATCAATATTTGTAAAGAGCCCCACACGACCCCCAACAATACATACAAAATAATTTATAAAAATGACAATTTTATAATAATAATAAAATTAATAAGATGAGTGTATAAAGGAGCGGCATTATTATAGACATAGAAACGAGGCGGTCCAGACGGCCGCACCTTCTGTTTTTCGGTCCTTTGGGCGTATTCATTGTGGCTGTTGTTCGATGGACTGTAGGCGTTAGTATTGTAGAAATTGAAGTTCATATATGATAAATCCAAGCTGTTCTGGTTTCTGTCCGTCTTGTGTCGTTTTGGTGGTCGCGTCGTAGCGATCGTTGTACGCTCTGTTGTTGTCGTCGTCGTCGTCGTTGTTGTTGTCGTTGTGGTTGTTGTTGTCTTTTGTGGTGTTTCTGTTGACATTGAGAGGAGAAATGTTTAGTGTATTATTTTAATACTTTCAAAATAATGTTGTTTATAGATAAAAAAATATTTTGAACATAATAATTTAAATTTTACATTATTATAAGTCATTTTGTTCGTAACAGTATTTTATAATTGAACACACTGAAAATTGCATTTGCAGAGATTGCAGAGCATTTTATTTTCAACTTTGATTTTACTATCTAAAATTAATTTCATTTTTTGCATTTACCCATAGTAAATATAAGAAGAAAACATATCAAATATTTCTTTTTAAAACGTAAATTCTTCATTTAAAAATATTTCAAAACGAATCTTTGTATTAAAAATATTTTAATACGAAGAATTATAACATAAACATAACTATTCAGAAAATATTTTTGTAGAAAGTGATATTTAAGTAAATTTTAATAAAATATGGATATTCAACAAACCTTTTAACGTTATGGTAGCATTAGCCTTTCCGTACGCGTTGCTTGCAGCGCAAGTGTACTCGCCGAAGTCATTTTTCTTGAGACGATTAATCGTCAGGTTCATTCGCATCGCATATTCATTCAGGAAATCTTCGGAAATAATATATTTGGAGCTGTTTAATAGCTTGGCACCTACGGAAAATATATAAAATATATATTATTTTAAAAACCAATGGAAAATATACAAAATATAAATTATTTTAACTAAATATAATAAATATTGGTTCTTTTTAGTTTTATGTTTTATACAACACTGATAAATTCTTAGTTTTTAAACATTTTTAAAGTGTTATTCCACACTTAGGAAAGAAAAATACTTATTTAGAAAACGTATAAAAATTTGAACGCAGCGGGACTCGAACCCGCGCCTCCTGGAAACCGACCAGGCGCTCTGACCACTAAGCCATGCGTTCTCGCCAAGCTACGTCGAAATTTTTATACGCTTGTTACAACTTATTTATGTTGTTAGCTTCTCTGTAGGGAGATTTTTACAAATTTCCGCTACCCAAAGATAATTACTAAGAATTATCGTTTGGCAAGAGAGAAACTATTTTTAAAATATTTTTAAACATTTTTAAAGTGTTATTCCACACTAAGGAAAGAAAAATACATATTTAGAAAACGTATAAAAAACCTGGTCGGTTTCCAGGAGGCGCGGGTTCGAGTCCCGCTGCGTTCAAATTTTTATACGTTTTCTAAATAAGTATGTAAAATTCTTAGTTGTTACTACTGTGGATATAGAGCAATATGTTAATAAACATAAGGGATCTTTACACGAAATTCTTCCACATGACGAATTCCCTACCTTAGATACGAATAAGACGAAACACGAAGGCAAAAATAAAAAGGAATATCAATGTACGTATATTTTCTGATATATGTATATATACATATGTAAGGGTGTACAAAATGGTATAAAATATTGAATAGTAATACCTAAACCAGTTTATAAATATTCTTTTATGTCAGATTACCATGGTCGATCATAAATAAAAAAAATAGATAAAAAAAAGAGTAAAATTCTATTTTAATCTACATTTTTTTATTTATTTCTATAATTTATATATATTGTTATAAATTTTAATTTCGTTAAATAAGTTTGTGCAGATATGTACTTATAAATCACAAGGGATCACATATCTGCGACCTACAAACACAGTAAAATTCAATGACCTCATTCAAGAATTATTAAAATTTGGTTTACCGTAACATTTTTATTATACACACTTCAAAAAAATCATATCGCGTACATACATACATATGTAAATAAAATCAGCTTCACGCTGTATCCCGCACACAGTAGGGTAGGCAGAGGGAACCTAGTGTTAAGACACTCCGTTTCCCACTTTCCGCCGAGTTCTGGAAGCATTGTATGTAGAGTGGCAGAACTCAACGCCGTGCTTTGCCTCAACTCCAGATCACCTCGATTTCCTCAAGTGGGGATCGAACCCACAACCATTCGATTACAGTCACACTTTGTGCCACGCCACGACTGGCCTCATATTTTTATAATTTCCATACACATGTAAATTATTAAAAAAAAAGAATAAAAGCTTTTACCGGATTGCGATTTCCCTCGCTGCCACATAGTGAGTGACTTCGGCGACGCTTCCACGTAGCACTGCAAAGTGACTTGCATGTCCGATGAGCGCCACACAATCAAGCTTACTACTTGCACTATCGGCGCAACTAGGTCGAACAAAGAATACATGTATCATAACAAATAAATAAAATATTTTTCATATACATTTGTAGTCGTTGTGGCTCGGTGACATGATAGTATGACTGTAAATAAGAAGTGTCAGTTGTAAGTTCGATTCCCACTCGGGGAATGAAATATTTAATATTTTCATTTCTTCGCTCTGGTAAAAAGACGAAGATCAGCGTTGAGTTCCGCCACTCAACCCACAATGTCTCGGAAAAAAAATATAAATGCTTGTTGAGTAATAATATATAATAAACAAAGTAATAATCAATAAAAGAACTTGATTTAGCTTTATCTTGTTATCAGAGGAAATGAAAATATGGAACAATTCCACCACAATATTTTTTTCCTTTTAATGTGTAAAAATAACAATACGTACAATATACGGAAACTTCGTAGCGTCTGCTCTTCGTCGGCGGGATCCCGTTCGCAGCAATACAAAGGTAAGTGCCCATATCGGTCCTCTTCAGGCTTTTCAGCGACAACGTTGTGCCCACGTAGTTGTCCATTACTAAGAATAGATTAATGGATTTATTTAAATATACATATGTATTCTGGCTCAAGAGTAGTACATTTTCTTACATTTTAATATATTTAGCTATATGTTATATTGGTTCATACAATGCAATTTTTGTGTTTATAATATTGAACCTTAAGGGTTTTAATGTAAACCTTTGTTAACTAACCTTTTAATTTTGTATTTGTTATATGTCTATATAAGTGCAATAAAGAAAAAATAAATCAGAATCAGCTTCACGCTGTATCCCGCACACAAAAGGGTAGGCAGAGGGAACATAGTGTTAAGACACTCCGTTCCCCATTTTACGTCGAATCCTGAAGGCATTGCAAGTTAAATGACGGAACTCTTCGACACCAAAGCGAAGAAATATAAACTTAAATAAATATATAATTTCCTCGAGTGGGGATCAAACCCACAACCAGTCACGTTAAGAATATATAATATAATTACCAGAAATATAGAATCAAGAAAAGAACGAATAACAAATAAATAATTTCGCAGTAATTTATTTCAATTATTTTGACCAAGACCTTGATTTTGTTATATTATACAACTAAATTAACTTAACCGAATATTTTTTTTGTAATATTACAAAAATCTAATTCGGTAATAACCAAAAATACTAATTTAGATAAATATAAATTATTGGAGGTATTATCAATAGATATTATTTAGTATTTTTGTGTCTTAAAACTAGGTTCCCTCTGCCTACCCTGCTGTATGCTGGATACAGCGTGAAGCTGATTTTTTTTAAAGTTTCATACTTCAAAAGGTAAAACTTAGTTGTCTACCTGTTTATCTGTCAAGACCATATATATCTCAATATATCAAGCTGAAAGGAGACGGATAATCTTGGGCCCAAATGTAAAGAGTTTTAAAATTTAGAATTACAATAACAGCACAATTGACAATCTGGAAGCCGAGATAAATGAGAAAAATAATTTAAGATAATTAATCGATATAAATTATCGATTACAGTACTACGAAAATAAAATATTTGCCCATTTTAATTAATTATTTTAACGCACTTATTAGGGCATAAAATTACAGTATAAATAAAGAACATATTTAATTACTAAGAAAACAAAAGAAATTCATTTCAATTGATTAAAATCAACCATATTTTAAATGACAGATGTGACAGCCGATTGACACCCTGTCTAATGATTTTTGTATTTTTTCGCTTCACTCCCTTCGTTCGTTTCGAAACATTTTGAGTCTTCTTCTTCTTTCCCGTTCGTTTGTTCATTTTCAACGACTGCTACTTTTTTCATGGATTTTTCCCAGTAATTAATAAAATTTTATAGAAGATGATTATGCTGTGAACTTAACCTCCTTTACCAAATCACTAATAACTCAGCTCTCAGATTATCAAATTTCACAGAATTTTCAGGGAAGCATGAAATTTGGCATATCGTGAAAACTTACAATACAAAAAAAGAAAAAAAAACCGAAAAGTGAAAATTTATAGATATTTCATAGAAACATATAATTACAAGCCTATATTTGTAGTTAATTCCATACAAAATTAGTGCACTCAAACTTAAGTTTGTTATTTTTTGTTAGATATATTTCCAATTACAATCCTGAAATTGGTACGGAAGCCCCGGTGTGCGAGTCCGACTTGTACTTAACCGGTTTTTTTAAATAGGGCACGAAGAAACCTTTTTAATATGCAATCATAGTTGGCTGCTTACAAATAAGCGGTTTGAATTTACAATGGTCGATTCCTTTAGGATTTTGCGTCTTACGTGACAGTCGACTATCAAGGTAAAACAAACATTAGAAAAAATAATAGCCTTAAATTGGTATTAAAGCCTAGTACTAGTTTAAGTGAGCTCGAGCTCAAGACCTCATTTTTACAGAACCCTCAGAAGCCCTTCTCACGCTTGTTTTTTAGCTTTACGCTGTACATGTCTGGGTAAGCAGCTGAACCTGGGAAACTAATGTTAAGACACTGTTTCCATTAAGACATTTTTGTTCCTTCCTGTTCTGGTTCCGTTTCCCTTAATTGGAATGACAAAAAAAATAATTTAATGTGTACAACGTTATAAAATGCAGACACATACAAAACATTTTTATTTAATTTTATCCGAAATCGTAAAAACAAGCTTAATAAGAATAAATTGTGTTAACTGATGCTGAAAATTAAATTTGCAATTTACACATTTCATTGCAATTGAATGTATTTGAATATTGATTTTTATGTTATAAAATTGATATGTTTGTTTCGTTAAACGCTCTAATAGCTCAAAGTACTGGTTCAAATTGAAAAATATTTTTAAAAATTAAATAAAATCAGCTTCACGCTGTATCTCGCACACAGCAAGGTAGGCAGAAGAAACCTAGTGTTAAGACACTCCGTTCTCCTCTTTCCGCCGAATTCTGGAGGCATTCTGTCACGACACCAAAGCGAACAAATGAAAATATTTAATATAACATATCCTCGAGTGGAAATTGGACAACCCATAACCTATCGCGCTTACAGTCACACGCTTGTGCACCAGCGCCACGGCTTCTTTTCTATTCTACCCACCGTACCTGCAGTCAGAGATATCTCGAGCAAGAACATGTTATATAGTACAAATAAATCAGTTGTTCCTTTTTGACCACTAGGGCTATGCAGTAGATGAAAACGAGGAATTTTCTTACGAATTTTATAAATGTAAACGTTTATGAAGATGGATGTACATAGACGTAGATGATACGTATAGTACAAAAAGGTACACATAAAAATTATACATGTTAAATAAATAATAAATATCGACGATGCCGGACTGTTAGCCATGGAAGCTTATCACGAAAAGCTGATATATGATCGATTTTTTTCAGCCCAAATATATATCTGATGCAGAGATTTTGTAGACGCTCAAGCTTATCTAGATGTTCTTGTGATAAGTCGATGTAACAAATGTCGGCATAGACAATAATAGGAAAAGGAGGGAAGTTGTTAATAATATTTTTTGTTCTGATTGGCAGGAAATTTTTCCATTTCTTTAGAGATCCCATTGAAGCAAATAAATGAAAAAATAGCTAAAGATTTAGTAATAATAATTATAAGCTGGCGAACCCCCATGTTTTCGTTAGTATATACATAAATATCCATTACCAATTGGAAATATTTTTTCTATGATAATACTAAATTTTTGGAAATGAAAAGAGAAAGGAAAATAAGCATCCTGAACGAGCTAAATAAATGGTGAATAAATTCTGGTACTAAAGTGAGTAACGGTATCACCACCACCTGTGACGGTTATTTATTACTTGTAATCACACTGCAAAATTAATTGCAAATATAATTACCATATGTTGGGATTAAAAATTGCGTACATTTCCATCATAAGCCTGCTTTGTGAGTAGGTTATTTGTAAATGTAGAATGTAATACAATTATTTAAGAACTTATTTTAGAAGCGGCGTTGAGTTCTGCCACTCAACACGAAATGCCTTCAGAGTTCGGCAGAAAGCGGGGAACGGAGTGTCTTAACACTAATCGTATGTTCCCTCTGCATACCCTGCAGTAATTTTAATAATTAAGATATATATATATTATAATATTTTTATAAATATATTATGAATATGAGAGTATGGGATCGGGTTTTTTTATTTAAAAAAAAGTTAACAATTAATACAAATATTCAAAATTCTAATAAATACCAGGCAGTCATTGTATGCTGATATTAAACGGATGTATCGATGGTATATCATGCTAACGGAAACAACAAGATATTAGGGTTATAAAAAATGTAGCGTTACTTTCTATTATCGCTATCGATAAATGTACATTCACAACAAAAACATATATGGAATATCTATTATGGAAAATCAAATAAAGTAAAATATGTGTGTGAGATATTAAAATTAACCGACATAAATGAAAATATGTATAAAATATAAAAATAAAGTCATTTTTTTATCAGTAACTTACTAAAAAATCAATAATTAAATCAGCTTCACAGTGATCCCGCACACAGCAGGGTAGGCAGAGGAAACCTGGTGTTAAGACACTCCGTTCCCTACTTTCCGCCGAGTTCTGGAGGCATTGCGTTGAGTGGCGGAACTCATCGCCGCGCTTTGCCTTGACACCAGAGCGAAGAAATGAAAATATAAATGTTTCACCTAATATTTCACTTCCTCGAGTAGGGATCGAATCCACAACCAGTCGGTTTTACAGTCACACTTTGTGCCCCTGCGCCACGACGCTATTTCTACAATATATAAAACAAGTGAACTAACATATTTGGGATCAACTAAAACTTTAACTTGCTAATAAATAGCATCAACAGCGAAGCGATGCTAAAGTAATATCGGCGAGACGCGAACTATATAAGAGCTAATTACCGTAGTGTTTTGATATTCGATATAGAGCGACATAAAGATCGGGCGAATTGCCTTAATGAATTTTTTATGTACCAAAATCCTGTATTTCTTTGGCTCTGAATTTAATAACAGATTTGTAAATAAGTTAAGAATGTTAAGATAGTTATCTCACGAGATAAATCATTGTAATCTCGAGATAACTGCTCTTGATAGATAAACAAAGTGATCCTATAAGGGTTCTGTTTTTTTCCTTTTGGGGTACGGAACCCTAAAAATATAGAAATATACTTAAATATCGCTCTGTTCTGTCGTAATAGGTTCGAAGCGTGACATTTGAGCACAAATCACATGTCTATACGTTTTATCGAGAACACACGAAGGAGATTTAAATTGAAATGCACAAATAAAATGTTGCAACTAAAATAATATATGAAAAGCTTAATACTTCACCACAGTAAACTAAATATTTTGTATAAGTAGTTGAATTTCACTTAAGATTCGTCTTCTGAGTCTTCGTAAATCTTAGTTTCGCTTGAGATTATAAAGATTAATCACACTCTGAACTTTAAAAGTAGCTTACAAATGAAAAATTTAAAATAATATAAAATTGTTAGTGAAATATAAATAACTCTTCTGTAATATCTTATTTTTTTGTTATCACATTATATAAGTTAAGTTTTTTTTTATATACATAATTATTGAAAAATATTAATTAGATAGATTGAGGCTGGTAGTGGCGCAGGGGCACAAAGTGTGACTGTAAATCGACTGGTTGTGGGTTCGATCCCCACTCGAGGAGATGAAATATTTACTTAAATTTATATTTCCATTTCTTCGCTTTGGTGTCGAGGCAAAGCGCGGCGTTGAGTTTTGCCACTCAACACGCAATGCCTCCATAATTCGGCAAAAAGTGGATAACGGAGTGCCTTAACACTAGGGTCTGTCTGCCTACCCTGATGTGTGCGGGATACAGCGTGAAGCTAATAAAAAAAATAATTAGATACTAGTTACCCGCTTGCGGCTTAAAGAACACAATCATTTATTGACTAATCTGAGTTACTTTCGTGTTCTAATAACATTATCATTTTAAAGACAATATCAATAAATTAAAAACTATGATGGAACTTTTTTATTAAAATAAAAAAAATAAATCAGCTAACTAACTTTTTCATTTTTGAGATTTATTGCATTTATACTCGAGCTTACACACTAACCCCGACCAATATTTTTTCTCATATATTTTCCATTTATACAAAACGATCAGTTATATTTCTACGATATGTATACAATTTAAGTAATATAGTAATGTATACATTTTAATAAAACGAATCGCAAATTCAAATGATTATAATAAATAGATTCTTAAATATATATTATTATCTTTATTAAAAAAACCGGCTAAGTGCGAGTCAGACTCGTCCACACGTGGGACGACAGTACAATTTATAAAACTGGAAAAACTTAAGTTTACGGGTGTGTATTCTGTTAAATAATCTACACATAAAAGTTTCTTATGATTTTTTTCTATGAAAATCTATAAATTATCACATTTAGAATGTTTTCCTTTAATTGTATTGTAAGTTTTCACTACCATGTAGGCCCATGGGAAGTACCCTATAGGTTCTATTGCATTGAAGTATAAACCCTAAAAATAAATTAAAAAATAAAAAAGTAAGTAATAAAAGACGACACACGCTATGAATTTTATATATCATATAATAATAATTAACACATTTAACAATTATCCATTATTTATGCAAGGGCAATCCATAAAGGAAAAACCACGTTAGCGCAAAGCGCCAACAACGGTGAGGCGTTGCCAAACCGATGTTCGCCAGATGTAAACTATCCGAGGGTAATTCACTTATACGAGCCTTTTGATACCCAATGCTGATACTGACCGCAACGACCGATCGATTTGTATTGGATATTAAAATTAAATTATGATTCAACGTATTTGTAAGTATTTTAGATATTTTTTTCGGATCGTAAAAGTAATCTAAACGTGCAAATAATATTTTGTGATTTTAAAAGTGATAGCCAGAAGCGATATTTTCCCGCTGTATTTCATTTATATAATATTTTACATGAAAAATCGTCATTTTTTGATATCATAGAGATTAAAATAGTATATATAGTAAAAACTAAAAAATAAACTATAAAACTTAGTAGTCTTTTATAAAATTTTAACATTAATTAAATTTATTCGATATAGACATTTCTTATCTGATTGAATGTGAAGGTATCAGATACAAATTCTACAACGGGAAACATTTATATTTCTTACAGAAATGTTTCCTAGGTCTGTTACGACATGGAACGCTGTTATAGATTGCAAAGCCCAAATTCTTTAAATATCCGGAAATGAAGAACATTATACTACCAGCTTCCTCTGCTCTCTCCTTAGATAAATTGTGAAAAATAGAAAATTTTAAACATACATTGAACTTTTATTTGTGAGATCAATAAACAACATATTAACATTAAACATATAGACAGAGAGTAAAACTAGAAATAATAATTACTAAAAATAACAAATATAAAATACAAATATGTTAATATTTCTGTTAACAACACGAACAATTAAACAAAGTTTTCCTACAAAATATATCATAAATAGAAGTCTAGGCAATCTATTTGTAACGAAAACGAGCTACGATGAATAAGTCAATTATGAACGTTAGCTTTTGCACACAGGATACCATGTTGGTGGATCGGTAATTATATTACTGTGGACGTTTTAACGTTGTTAAAAAATTATATCCGGGCTAAACGTTTCAGCTATTTTGTTAATCGATTTCTTTTTTGAAAAGGATAAGGTTCTATATTAGTTAATTTTTTTTTTTCTCCGAAATTTTTGGACTGTTTTTAAAAAATATTATTTTATTTGCAACGGCGTATTTTACTATAGCTCCTATTGCCACCAAATCAGAATCTGATAATAGAATATCACGAAAACCCTCAAATTTTATAGGCAGGTACTATGTGTTTCATATAATTTCTAGTAATAATCATAATATACCTCTACCCAACTGTGATAGTTAGGTATTTGAAATTTCACAGATGACCTATCTGTTGCCGCTATAAAAGCAAAATATAAAATTTAAAATATAATAAATATTTAACAGGGCTCTCATGGAACAGACGTAATTTTATTTAAATGTGTGGGAAAGCACATTAACTACTAAATATACGTAACAGAAGCTAAAAAATATATTTAAAAAAACCGGACAAGCGCGAATCAGGCTTGTCTACCGAGGGTTTCGTATAAAAATTGGAGGTCTCGAGCTTTTTCTGAAATTTAAGCTTAGCTTAGCCTAAGCCTTTTCATATATTTTTTTAAGTAGATGTAGAAAATACGAGTTTTTCAGAAATTTAAGGGACCGTAGATTTGAGTATATGGCTTGAATTTCTCTCAAAAAGAAGAATCGAAGAACTCAATATCTCCGAGTGTTCCGGAGATAAAGGCCCTTGACAGACAGACAGACAGACGGACAACAAAGTGATTTCAAAAAGGAACCCTAGACCTTCCTTTTTCTTTAAAAGGTACAGTACAGAAAAATATAAATTAAAATTAAATAAAAAGGCCGGTCGTGGCGCAGCGGCACGAGGTGTGACTGCAAAATCGACTGGTTGTGGGTTCGATCCCCACTCGAGGAGATGAAATATTTACTTAAATTTATATTTCCATTTCTTCGCTCTGGTGTCGAGGTTAAGCGCGGCGTTGAGTTCTGCCACTCAACACGCAATGCCTCCAGAATTCGGCAGAAAGTGGGGAACGGAGTGTCTTAACACTAGGTTCCCTCTGCCTACCCTGCTGTGT